>WTSP01007978.1:0-10766 GCA_025331215.1 Actenoides lindsayi | reverse complement strand
CTAAACGCGAGCCCATTTTTTTTTCTTTCTCTACTTTCATTAGATATGCAACAACAGTAGTTATTTCGGGTTGTTCTCTTCTTGTCAATGGGCTCCCCCCGCCCCCCCCCCCCCCCCCACTACACACTCTCTCTGTTCTAAAAGAATTTCATAGTCTAACAGACTTTACTCCTAGGAAAACTTTTCAGGGTGTCAGTCTACATTTCAATTTCTTCTTTAAATGAAATAATGCCTCACCATACCTAGTGTTCTGTATCCTCATCCCATCTTCATGGCTAACTTTTTTTCCTACCCTAAAGAATGTCTTAGTGCTGACACACTTCAATCGACCCCATGTCAGCTGTTAGGGGACGTTTTGCGAAGTGAGATCTTGCTCTTCCAGGCCTTGTTGTGTGAATCAGCTGAAAGGACTCGGCAGTGCTGGTGGGGAGGGGAGGGCCTTGTTTTCATTCTGTGACAAAGTTCCTTTCTTCCTAATTAAGACTGTGGAAAATTTTACTTTGTCTTCATTGTTGCAAAGTAGAGGACTGGAAATGAGAAAGTTGATTAGAATGGCCTACGTGCATCGTGTTGGCCCTGACTAGTCTGACAAATAAGAAGTAAAAGGTGGTACTTTTTTTTTTTTTTAAGTGTGTCTTAATTTCTTTCATGTTCCTGTAAAACTGTGAAAGCTGAAGTGAAAAAGATGAGCCACCAACAAATAATGGGGTTTTATCATTGTCCATAAAGAACAATATATTGATTGATTATTTTTGGTTTATATGAAGGCAGTCAACTGAAACTTCAGGCACAACAGCAATCATTATAAAGTACAGAGTCTTTAATAGCTCGGCATCTCAAAAATTACTCCAGCAGAAAGTTCCACAGTGCCTCGGTCTGCCTCTGTAGCCTTCTCAGGAAAAGCCAAGAACAACAGCAAGGTTTTGCGGTATGGCTTGAAGGTCAATAAATCTTGGCTCTGCTAAACCAAGGAAGGAAATAAAAAACCTGAAACCAAAAACCCCTCATGTGAAAGGTCCTGTGGCTGAGCTTGCTCCCAGGTAATTCAGGCATCTGTCAGTCAAGACGATTCCACTGAACGGATTCCTAGAAATAGGTGGTTGCTAAGGATGCCCAGCTCCAAATTATTTATGGATGCAAAGCTCATAGACTTAAAACAGAGCCACTAACTGGAAGGGGGCAGAGAAAGGCAAAGCAGCAGATGTGAAGGGAGAGGCAGAACGACCACAGAAGCACATGCAGTACCGGGTGCTAGCAGCACCGGTCGTCGGTACAGAGCTGCACAGAGTTAGTGGGTGGTTGTGATCAGCGCAGCTGATCTGGAGCAGAAAGCTTTTGGTCAGCAAAGCTGTGGCTCTCAAAGGGTTTCTGAGCAGCAAGGTGGGCACTGCTGTTCCGAAGTCCCTCTCAGGCTGCAGAGTAGACTAACACTAGCTGTATAACGTTAAAGTGTGCTGCTGCAGGTGGGGTAGGCTGTGTGCTTCCTGCATCTCTCACATGCACAGCCCAAGTCATCTTTCGTAGACAGGAGTCCCATTTATCCAGCAGGTAAAAGTGGGGATGACAGCAAGCTTTGTAGGACAGGGCAATACGGGACTCCTTTGGGTAGAAGAAAGCTCACGAGCTGTTTGTGATTTACAAGCACTGTTGGAGCAGAGGTGGGCACAACTGCTGGAGCAGTTCTATCTGCTTCTCTAGAGACTTTGCGAGTCGCCCTCTTCAGAGCTCCGGGCTGGTGGCAAGGTCTGTTCGGCTTTGTTTACAACAAACTCTTTTTTGCACACACAGTACTTTCCCCAAACCCAACGTATTAACTTGGAGGGTATCAGTTTTTGTCAGAACCGTTGGGGAAGAGTGAGCATTTAGAACAGCTGCAAATGGACTAACCGCTAGCTGGAAATGGTCAGGCAACAGTCCAAACAAACATTAGAACAAGGGAGAGGGTGAAGCGAAGTGCTGATTTTTTTTCCTGAATCAATAGCTCTGTCCAGGTTAACTCCAAGGTGTTGCTTATTTCATTGCTGTGCATCACATAATTAATTTTTTTCCGCATTTGGAGATCCAATCTGTGTGCCGGCTTCCCGCTGAGGCTTCACCTAGGTTTTAGTTTAATTTAGCTAGAGGGTTGGTGGTTTTGGTGTGTGCTTGCTTCCCCTCCCCACGCTTCTAAATCTAACTCCTCATTGGGAAAACAAGGAAGCGTTGCGGTTAAAAGCCTAATGGAGAAGCTGGCTCTGGTAGGCAGTATTCTCACCCCCCGAGAAATCTTGGAAATGGTGCGTGTCTCCAGTAACTAATGCAGCCTCTGCAATGATAAATTTATTCCTTCATTTGTAAGCAAAATTGATGCACATTGCTGGGTCTTGATGACCTCTGCTTTTTTTTTTTTCCTGTCAGTTTTTCCTCCTGTTTGCATAACATTGTGCAAGTTTGGAAAGAACTTAAGGCTTTTCAGGACTAAAGGATTCAAGCAGTCACATCTCCAGCTTTTCTATTTGACGCAAACAAACAAGAAAAAGAAATCCATTATACACTGCTCTGTATGGGAATGATTTGAGCTACTCAGCAGTCTCACTTCAAACTCTTTCCTTAAAAATGTGACTACTGCTCCACTCAGTCTCAAATTTCCAGCATAAAGGCTGGATTGAAAAGCCAAGGCACTGGAAAATATAGCAGATAGATTTGGGCAATACATTTAGCCAGAAAAACATTGTTAGCCATCATGCCCCATGCTGTTGTATATTATTATTAGTTGCAAAATAGCATAGCTTGGGCATTATTACTGCACATTAAAGAACATCTCACTTATAATTATGGAATAAAGAGAAGTGCTTAAAACTTACCTACCAAACATTTCCTTTGCACACACAAGAGTTTCTGTTTTTTTAACCTTCTCCATTTAAAAAAAACCCTGCAGACAGGATACTTTCTTTTGCAGCTTCCTGGTACCTTGTAATTTCAATGTGCCAGTGAAGAAGGAAAAAAAAAATCCGTATCTTGAAGTCTGCTTTTAATTAAAACGCATTACACTATTGTGAGTAAGAATACAGAAATTGAGCTGAGGGTTAAAATATTTTTCAGCTTAATTAGAGACTTGGTGATTGAGGAACTGAAAAGAGCAATTTTTAAGAACATTTAGGACACTCCTGAAAGAGTATGGGGAGGGAGTTCTTCAGGTCAGCGGCCCTACCGTCTTTCCCTGGTAAGCAATTACACCAATAATACATTCAACCAGTCTCACATGAAAGCTGGTCTTGATTTTGCCCCTACTACTCGTACTGCAAGAGTTTGTCAAGCTCTTATTCTTCCTTTTTAACAGCAAGAGAGCAATTAATAGCAGTTCTGCAAATTGAATGACTTCCATCTTTGGCACAGATAATATTACATAAGGAGCGTGAGTTATTAATGATAATATGTGGCTGTTACCTAAGACATCTTTACTAGTAGATCTTCAAGTTCTTTAAAAATGAAGTAACTGTCATGGTCTCCATTTTCATAGAGGGAATAAAAGCTTTACAGTGTGAGATGATATACTCAAGGTCATCTCAGTCAACTAATAGCAGAGCTGGGATTAGAGGCAAATCTGTGCAGTTCCAGGCCACTGCGTTATCCAGTAGATCACCCTGTTTTCCCCTAGGGTTACAAAGAGATCCCTTGATTGGTGATAAAACAGTGTTGACTGTTGAGACCAGGATTTTTGAAAGAACCTTAGGGCATAAATTGCATGTGTCCCATACACAGCAGCACAAGGATGTCATGAGCTTACCCTGAAAATCCTGACACATCCTATTGTGTTTATTTTTTTTCTGAAAGATGCAAGCTGTAAGAGCTCTGTCTTCCCGTCTCATTTTTATTAAATGTATACTCATAGGAGATGATGCTCTGCCCCCTTTTTGAGGCCATTCAATTAAGCTTCTAATTAGAGATTTGCCGTTGCAGCAGAGAAACAGATAGTTACGATACTGCCTCAGTCCATCTCCACTGAACTAAGAGCAACACAGTCACAGCCAGAAGATGATTCTCTGGACACTGTTCACTGCCTGAGCAGAGGAGTCCAAAGGTGGCAGCGAGGCACAGAAAAATGATACAACTTTTGTTATCTGTAATGGATTTGAAATAGACCCCGAAGCCGTTCCTGCTCCATAACTGAGCTGCGAGCTTTCCTCAAGGAGAGTGCTTCTGTGGGGTTTTACACGTGCAGTTTCAGAAGCATTTAAGGCCAGGTATTTGAAACCTTTTTTGTGCTTGTGTTTTGTAGATAAAAGCATTCCCAGGCTTAATTTTTCTTCCTGAAGTCTCTGTGGCTGTAGCTTGGGGAATTTGGATCTCTAAGTGCTTATGTAAGACTTCATACTGGACACAAACTGTTCTGGCAACAACTTTGTTCCAGAGGCAGAACTCTTGTCCGCTGCTGAGCAGCACGTTGTTGGATGGTTCAGCCCTCCCAAGTGAGGGGAGCGGGCAGAAGGTGATGACAATGGCAAGGTAAAGGTGGGACTTGCCCGGGTGTCTGGGGCTTCCTCAGTGGGGGTCCCAGCTACAGCCACACTTGAGTCAGTCCCTCCCTACTTCTCTGAGGTCAGTGAACTCCTGCTGTGTCAATCCTGGTTACCTGTGACAGAAGGCAATCATAAATAGTCAACTGCTTAGCTGATAAAAGCCAAACCTTCTTCCCAAGGTCTCCTCTTTGGAGTTCATTGTTTCGTTTTGCCCTGTTTCCTGTGGGAATGGCCACGCTTTCAGATCTCTGAAAGA
Organism: Actenoides lindsayi; assembly: GCA_025331215.1. Taxonomy (NCBI): domain Eukaryota; kingdom Metazoa; phylum Chordata; class Aves; order Coraciiformes; family Alcedinidae; genus Actenoides; species Actenoides lindsayi. The sequence continues at coordinate 6,011 of WTSP01007978.1, read as the reverse complement.
GCAGATTGCAGGGTGGACAACACAGACAGCGTAAGGATTTAACCGTGTCTTGGCTGGCTCTTGTCTCATGCCTTTGGTTGCTTGGGTTTTGTGTTTTTTGTTTTGTTTTTTAGTGTGTGTGTTTGTTTTGATGATTTTTTTTTTTACTTTGCATGTGTGTGATGGGGTTGTTGCTGTTCGTATTTTTTAACTGAAATTCTTACCACTCTGAGGAGAAAAGCTGAGTTTCATGGTAGCTATGCTGCATAGTTTCAAACTAGCAAGGAGACAGAGTTTCTAAGTAGTGTAGTTTCACTGCCCTCAATATTGTGGCTTCCAGTAGATAAGTAATATGCCATTTATTCAGTTTTTTGACCTGTCATGTGTCATAGTAATAGCTATTGAACTGCAGATAAGTCATGTACGTTGGATACCAGGGTGAACATAGAAACAAATGCATGCTTTTGCACACACGTGTGCATACATGTATTCCTTACTACTTCAAAGCCTTGAAATTCTTCTGAAGAAAAAAAAAAAAATCAAAGAAAAATCACTTGCCTATGGCTGTGAAAATTCTGTATAAGCAGATACACTAGCTCCAAGCTTGTTTCTTTCTTAATGTCAGAGCACAAAAGGAAAGGTATTGTAAGAATACTATTGTTTTGTACTGGAATTTTCTCATTGTATGAGGAAAAAGTGTGTTCTAGAAGAATTTTCACATCCTTGTACTCTTGGAAGGTGAATATCATTAATAGACATTTAAATCTTTTGGAATTTAAATCTAAACCTTACTTTTCAAATGCTTGCATCCAAATGTTCCCTTTCAGTGTCCTTTGATTGTGGTGTTTCAAAATCCTGAGACTGGACTGAAATCTTCCATCACGTTCTCATTTGTAATTAAAATATTGCCCTACATATGGTGCTGTAGTTAGAACTCTGGTCTGTCTCCAAATTTTAATTGCCTTTTAGATCACCAAATCTCAGTCTTCCTATGTAATTCCATGTATAACATTCAGTAAATGCTAAGATATGGTTACAGCTAAGAAGAAACTTACCTTGAATTACAATAAAATCATTTTTATATTAAAAAAGTATCCATGACCAAACAGTGACGTGCTCCAATTTGTTGATTATTTTGGGGAACTGTAGCACTATGTATATAGTACTTTGAAGTTTGATGTCCATTATCATCTTTATCAGCAGCATTCATCCAGTTGTGCAGAAAGCTAAAAGGAAAGGACAACTAAAGGGACTGGAGCCAAATATCTTCAAAGACAGTCTTTTTATATTTTTTTCAATATTGGACTAGCTATATGCTCTAGCAATATATTCATCAATAATTTAGTGAGTGACAGCAATGCTATAATTAATATGCAATTTCTAAAATTAAAAATAAATTTGGCTGATCTTTGTGACAGTGAATAACTCCTAATGTCATTTTCCAAGAAATATATGAAAGGAGAATTTATAGTAGAAAGTCCACCCTGTTTTGTAAGGAAAACAGATGTTCATTAATAAACAGGCTGACCATGGAGCACTGGAACTACCATCTGGATGGGATGTTGTACAGGGCTCCTTCCCCCCACCCCCCTTAAACAATTTAGTCAGTAAAGTTCTGGTAGGGATCAGGTGATTTTTTTTTTTTTTTATTATTATTATTTTTCTATAGAATGTTTGTAAATATGTTAATCTTATTTTCTTTCCTTCACATAATTTCTTCCTTCGTGCCTTTAAACAAGCATAAAGCATTCCAGAATGTTCTGGAAATGGAAACAAACAAAAGAGTTAGCAGTGGTAGCATCTCTTATTTCTCCGTGCAAAGCTGCTCGTGGCGTATGATGTCTTCTCCATTCTTGTGCCTCAGCCATCGTAGGTGGACAATGCCGTGTGCTTGCTTGTGTTCATTGTTGGCTGGATTGCAGCAGCATCAAGAAATAACAGGCAAAATCAGCCCCCCTTGTGCTCTGTTCTGCATCTGCTTGAGGGTGAGGAAAGGGTGTCCTCACCCCTGAAGAATTTCCCACCTGGGACTTCACTCCTGTAGGCAGTGGTGTTCATGGCTTATTATTAAACTGTGATAGTAGTAACATAGAAGTGCCTTTTAGGTGGGTGACATGTTAACCATCATCACGTGGGACCTATATGTGTATGATGAGATGTAGTAGTATCCTTATTTTATGTGCACAAAAATGTGGCTCTGGACAAAGCCTAGAATTAAACCCCAGGTATTCATCTTCCTTTAGAAGAGCTTTGGTGCGTGATGATGCTTTTCTTTTTCACCTCAGTGTATGGTTTAAGAACTTCCTGGAGTCCCTACTTCTCCTTGCCCAGTTGCAAAATGGGTATGGAAAGGCTGGGATAACTGCTGGGATACCGTGAGGCTCTGGCCTGCTGCACGGATCTCTAAGATGCGGGGCTGAGGGAGTGGGATCACACAGTGCAGTGTTTCCACAGTGTTTCTTGTGGCTGGTGCAAGGGAGTAACACTACATGTGTCACATCAAGCAAGGTGCTCCAGTTGTCAGATAATTACAATCACTTACTAAGTAATTAATTTGCTTGGACTTCACTTAGTATTCGTACACCTTCTCCAGTCTGTTTTACTACATGCTATCAAGGCTCCTAAATACTTTCTTAGCAACCAAAACAAGAAATTATTTGATATTAAGTCTGTTACCTATTCTGTAGTCACTGCTATCTGCTGACAATTCATCAGTACGCCGGTTATTAATTTTCTGCGATGTACTGTTTATTGATATTGCTTTTATTGTGGTACCTCACCTCAGCCATGAAGGGAGGACATGCACCTTCATCTCGAGCTAATGGCATTGCTGCCAATGCTGCAGGGAGGCTGAAGAGCAATGTGACTAATAAAACACAACCAATAAAAATATGAAGGAAAAAATGTCCCTACTAGTAAGAAATGCATATTCCAAGTGCTTGCACAGTGCCTGGGGCTGTTAATCATCACTCCATGGGCACCCCTAAACAACTCTAAACAGCAGTTAGAAAAGGATCAGATGGCTGTTTAGGGGACTCGGTAGAGTGGTATTTGTTTGACTGGCAGGTAGCCATGCTTGTTAAGGTGTGCTGTGAATATCAACAGAGGCTGAAACATGAAGATGAAGGTTTTTACTCATAAGCTGTCTTTCGGATTCTTTTCCACTTTGAGGAGATGAAGGAAGAGCTGAACTTAAAGGATGCTGCCTCATCACAGGCAGTGGTAAGGCCTGCTGAGCAGACCTCTATAAAGGGCAAGCTGGAAGCAGCCGCTCTGAGCAGTTTACCTGGACTGGCTTCTCCTGAGGGGAAAAAAACCCCAAACCTATTTGTACCACTGATTAATAGTTCTTTCTTCCCTGTTTCTCGCCTGCATTTGTCATGGAGGAAGCTTGTGAACATCCTTTCCTCCTCTCCAAGTGCATATGTAAACTTTCCTCTCATCTCCAATCCATTAATTATAAGCACTTTTGTTAGATGGGTTTCTCCTCCTCCTCTTGCCCTCCCGAATTCATCCCCCTGCCATTGCTTTCCGTTGACCGCCCACGGCGATGGCCCAGGAGCTGCCGTGTGCGGGGTGCCCGGGGCAGCTCACCTCCTGAAGCTGGGCCCTCCACCCGCCACGGAACCAGAGGTCTGCTGGCAAGCTGGCTTTCCAGCCTGGCTCTACGGCTCTCTGGCTCTGTGGGACTGACTTGGCCGGTATCTATCATTTTGCAGGAAGTAAAAAATTACATGTAATCATCATCAGTCATTCATTATCAGTCCTTCTCAGCCTGCTGCTGGGCAAAGCCTTCTCCTCTGCTTGCTTCCCTCGTGCTGATTGCTGCGGTTATTTATTTATATATTTATTTTTGCCAGAACTTTGCCACACTTGGAAAGCAGAGCTGGCCAATGATACTAGAACATTGTTTGCCAAGACCCAGTTCATAAAAAAGCTGGTTTACTGCTGGTGAGCCACATTTTTTGAGTTATTTAGACAGGAAACTATGGAATTTACTGAGTTTAAGCAAGAGGCATGAATGCACACTGGTACAGGCTTCAGTAGGGAGGAGCGATCTGAGCATGTACGTGAGATCCCTGGTGGGATCCCACAGCCTGATCTGCAGTCCATGCCAAGAGATCTGCTGTCACTCATGCCGGCTAGGAGCTTATCTGTGTCTTCAGTGGCAGTGGGGACACAAAACTTATTTGATTTTACCCGAGCTCAAATCAGCAGCAAGATGAGAGTGTTTCAGATGCTTCTGAGGGAGGACTTAATTTTTAAAAAGATCAGTGATTTCAATTCACATAAGCATCCATGGGCTTGGAGACTCAGCCAAACTTTTGTGAATTACAAATACTGAGGGATTAGGCTTTCCTGAGTCTTTTTCCTAATGCTTCCTGGTCTGAGGAGGCTTTTTGGCAGATACTTCTCTCTGTTGCTTCACAGGCCTAAAACCATTGGGAGCTCTTATATGGGAAGACAAAGTAATTTTTAAATACTGAGTTTTAGTAGGTCTGTTCCAAGTGGGAATAAATAATGTAGTGTTTAAAATGACAACAGGAAAGATCATTGCCTTTGCATTAGGATTCTCAGTGGTGTTTGAAGGCAAAGCTCTAGACCTAGGCCTGTAGAAATCTCTCAGTGCCCATGTCTATCTGATAAAGCCTCACCAGTCTCCTCAGAACCGCAGGAGCTTTGTTGCCAAAACCTGGAAGCAGTCAAGTTTCCCAGTCGCATGTGTTTCTGATGCACACACTGCCTGCCCTCAAGTACCTACGTTTCTGCTGGTGGGCGTTTCATAAAGCTGTCTGGTTGCAGCAGGAGTCTCAAAGTAGTTTCATTTTGACTAACCTGCTTTGAGAATGACAGAGAAAACATAGCCCAGATCTGCTTAGAAGAGGCCTAATAGTCAGCTGATGGGTTTGTGTGCATGTACCCTGGAGAATAGAGTGCTGAGAGCATACATACAGAAGGGAGGTGGGAAATGGAGCTGTATTTGCAGGCCAGAAGTGTTTACTCTTCCTCTTTCCCTCTGCAGAGTGCTGGGTCAAGGGGAGTTGCTGCTTTCTGGTCAGTCAGCACCATCTCTACCTACAGAATGCCTTTTTCTCCTACACTTAGCACCAGGTAGCACAAGTGAGTCCTGCACCCTCACCTGACAGGTGTAGTGTGATCCTTGCAAAGTGTGTGGCACAGGGGGAATGGATTTCAGTAACAGGCTATGCACCTCCAAGCTGCGATGCATAAAGGGAAGGATCAACTGTTTTGGCACTCCTGCCCAGAAGAGGATGACCTGCCTATCTGTGTAGGCAGAAAAAACAGAGCTGCTTTATGGGATGTATTTTAAGGACATTAGGAGATGAAGGAGCCCCTGCACAGTTCAGCTGAACCTTTTTCATGGCTCAGGAACCTGAAAAATGCATAGCTTTCTTGTGGATCTTGCTGTACGTGCTTAACTTGCATGTACCTCATGGAGATAGAAGCCCTTAAGAGTGGGATTTTCAAAACCATCGTCAAACTTACGCTCCTAATTCTCTTTGAAAATTGGTTCATTTCTGGATGTGCCTCTCTTCTCCACTTTGTATCTCTAACTGTTGCTGTTTTGTAGTGTCTTAGAGTTGGAGTTAACCTGAATGTTGCCTGTTTGAGGCAATAAGCCGTATTGGAGCTCAACATTAGGAGAAAGCTTAACACTTAAGACAGGGAAGCTTAAGCCCAGCTTCCTTTTTTGTCACCCAGAATAAACAGTAATGATAACGATAATAAGAGACACATACTTGTATCTGCAGAGTGTGCCTGGCTAGGAGGAGTGGTGGAAATTGGTATGGGTGACTTCTCACAAGCCAAACATTTGTTAGAAGTGAGATAGACCCTCTCCCTTTTTCTTTCACAAATGAAATTGGAATGGAAAATGTGAAGGAAATACCTGATCCTCTCCATCCCCTGTCATATTGTTTTTATCAAAGTGAAATAGTCCCTTTTGGCTTCCATAACTATTCTCACAAAAATAATCCCTTTCAAATTAATATAAATTTATTATACTTATA
>WTSP01007973.1:0-16594 GCA_025331215.1 Actenoides lindsayi | reverse complement strand
GAGAGGTAAGGTGAGAAGGTAATCAGAAGCATCTTTTGTTCTCTTCATATATAGAAGAGAGATATTCTCTCTCACCCGCAGCCCCCACCCCAAAGCATGTGGTGTTTTACATGAGTTACTGGGTCAGGGTTAATGCATTACCATGGCTGGCTTGCTGAGTGATTCCTAGGGGTGGAGAGAATGTAGGTGTCATGGAAACAGCAATCATCCAGGGATGTGCGGGAGTTCAGAGCACCAGCAGATCCTTCTACAGGTGTATCCATCTGCAGAGCTTAATGCAGGTAAGGGTTTATATAGAAGCATCTGTTTCAATAACTATTGTGATAATCAGTATCAATTTAACGTCACATGGCTACAGCTTATTTTGAAATGATCAAAGGAGAGTTAAATGATGATGCATCACAGAATCATAGAATGGTCTAGGTTAGAAGGGACCACAAAGATTGTCTAATTCCAACCCCGCTGCCACGGGCAGGGACACCTTCTGCTAGATCAGGTCACAGAATTGCGCAGGTTGGAAAAGATCTTCAAGATCATCAAGTCCAACCTCAGCCTAACCCTACTACCCTCACTGTAACAACCCACTGCTGAACCATGCCCCTGAGCACCACATCCAAATGATTTTTAAACATATTCAGGGATGGTGACTCAACCACTTCCCTGGGGAGCCTGTTCCATCAAAGTCCCATCCAACGTGGTGTTGAACATTTCCAGGGAGGGTGTAAACTCTTTCAGTGCCTCACCACCCTCACAGTAAATTATTTCTCCCTTTTATCTAATCTTAATCTACCCTCTTTCACTTTGAAATGGTTACACCTCATCCTACCACTACACTCCCTGATAAAGAATCCTTCCCTGTACTTCCTGTAAGCCCCCTTTAAGTACTGAAAGGCCACTACAAGGAGCCTTCTCCAGGACAAACAACCCCAAAACATGGTGCAACTGTTAAGTATACCATATAAAAAAAAAGCCTTCTAGAATATGAATACCACATATGTTCAAAATCCACAAAGAAGATATAAAAAAAAAAATTATTTTTCCTAATAGATAGGATTAATTTATTCTCAGTTTTCTCCTACTTTGCTATAGATTTATTCTGCCAATGTGGAAAGGAAGGTTACATATGGAGCCTTTCACCACCTCTTTATCCTTTAGCAGCCTCACACAGCATTGATCAGTGAACATGACTTCTGTCCTTGCTTTCCTGTGTGTCCTTGAATGCTTAGAGTCTCTTCGTACTCTTAACACTGAGCCACTGAACTTCATGCAACTACCTTACAGAAAGAAACAAGAGTGTATATATATGTATATATATACTTATTTTCTAATCTCTGTACTAATGGGGTAGCCTTGTGGCAGAGATAGAAATGAAGCCAAAGTGTATTTTCCTAGAAGAGGTGCATGCTGCTGTTAGAAACATTTCAGGATGGAGGTGTACATTGCCCATCCCAAGGGAGAGCTGCCCCACCTACTACTTAGGAGCACTGGGGTAGTTGAGCATTACCTGATCACCTTCCACCTCAGTAGAGAGCAGGAAACCAGGCTCAGCAGAGAAGCCGTAAGAGACAGTTGGACTTCCAGATGGTAGAACTGACTTTTATCCCATTCTCCCTGTGGGGTATGAAGTTTTGGGGCATCCACAGGAAACTGCAGCTTGGTTCTGCCTTGTTGCAATTTCATACAGTCAGAATTGAAATTCAGAAGTAAAAAGGCTGTGGGGACCCTGCTTGCCCCATCCTTGGGCTCACTTCTTCGCTCTTTGTAGCCCCATCTTTGTACATGAGGATGAAGTAAGGAAAGAACAGGGGAACAGCAAACAATGAAATAATTGTCAGGTACATTTTAGTAAACTCTTACTCTATTTACAGCTCTGTGATCTGGTTATAATCAGAGGTTCATGTAGGTGAAGTTCTAGCACAAGAAAGGGTTTGGACCATCTCTGATTTTCTGCCCAGAATCAAACTACATGTATTCTTAAAATAAAAAAAACCAAACAACCCAAACCAAACAAATAAACACCAAACAAACAAACAAAGCCAAATGAAAAAAAAAGTGTAGTCATACTGTTCCCAGGCTTGTCAGGATGGTATGTCTTTAATGTAGCTCCTTTCCTGCTTCTGTTCTCTTGTTCTCAGTGTTGCCTATTTGCTGCTGATTGGAGATAATGGGGAGAGATATTTGTGTTTTCCACTCACACATATTTCCTGAATCATTCTCTTTACTAGCAACAGTTCTATTTCATATTTAATGACATAACTCATTGTTTACTTTCCAGCCACTCTTACTGAGGAAGATACCAAGTGGGTGTGTTCTATGCTGCAGTCTTTCTTAGAGCCAGTATTTCTGTTTACTTCTCAGCACAGAGTTTAGTCTGCTCATCAAAATGGTGGCTAACCTGAGTTCCATCTCATTTCCCAGGACAGGTGAGCAGAGGGGGAAGGAGAGGTGAGAGAGGGAAAGAGAATCCTTTGGCATGAAGAATAAGAACATTTCACCTCTATGACAGGTCAGCAGATCTGGGCTTGACAGAGGTTTTCATGTACTGTCATACACTTTAGGAATCAATGCAGACAAAGAAAATCACTGCTGTAGCATAAATTGCTTAACTAAGCCCAAAAATGCTGTTGTGACCCTCTAGAAAAACCTGTCCTGGTTTTCACTATAACAGAACATTGAAGCTCAAAATACCTGTCTACATGCACTATATGTCATGGCCCCCAGTTCTTTAAGTGAGAGAGATGGCATTTGTGACATCCATCAGGCATTTGAGTTGTGGTTACTCTCAGCTAATGTGTGTTTACAGGCAATTTGACATCTCCTAGTCTCTTTGTGGGCTTTGCCTGGATGACAGTAAGACAGGTTAAAGCTTTGCAAATAACATTTTTGTTGTTCACTAAAGTAGCCAGTACCTCTTCTAAGTTCTGAAGCTCTGGACTCCTTTGTATAAATCTAACATTAAATGTTTGTTCACTTCTCCTATTCAAACTGAGCATCAGAGCCCTAGCTAACGTTTTACTGAAGTAGTATCTTACAAGATATCTTACAAGAGCAAAATAATCATTTGGCCTTTTTGTGATTCCCCTTTTCTATGTAGTCTATCACTGTTAATTTGCCAGTTGACTGTACCGTTCCTTTCTGTGTTCTGAGTACAAAGAAATAACAGTTTCGCACTAGTTGTATGTCATGGTGTACAAGACACTTAAATTCATTATCATTTAATTCTCATGTCTTCTGAACACTCTTTTAAGCTAGGTGTTACATGTAGTTGACCTCACACAAAACTGCAAGTTTACGTGGTTACAATGCAACCCTTTTCGAATCTTAGCTTAATTCTTTTGCTCCTGTGCTAATTACTGTAATATCCACATTTAATTTGCAAGTGATGTTATCCAATCAGCCACATAATTTTCTTTTTAGTCTTTTGATAGTTGTAAGATCTGTCGTGACTAACTGAATGCATGAGAATAATCTGTGCTGAATATCCAGAAAATATAATGGTATGTAGTTTGTTATGGTAAACCTTTATTAATGAAAAGTTGGGTGGAGGGCTTATAACTGTCAATTTTACAGAGGTCATATTTTTGCATGAATGGGTTCTTCAGGTTAGAGCTTGCTCAGCTATCCAAATTACCAGGATTCTTTATATTCTAAATCAATTTCCATGTGGTGGGACACAGGAACCGACATTTTTCAACATCTTTGTTTTCATGCCAATGGGGAGAGCTGTCTTAGTAAACTCAGTGCAGCTGCTGCCCAGTTTCCCCAAACACATCTTTTCCAGCCTTATTTTGCTGAAAGGTACTCACTGGCAAGAGTGATGGGATGTAGGAATTCACATCTTATGCATCAACATGAGGAAAGCACTTCACCAGAAGGTCATCAAATCTTCAGGATCTGCAGTCTGGAAAGATAATCTTTAAAAGCAACTGGTTTGGAAAAAGATCAGCATGAAATGGCTTCATTCCCCTGAGGGACAATCCAGGTATAAAAGTCCCCTACAGGAGGTGACCTGAGGAAGACAGGTGAATGCAACCCCTGTGAGAAACTTTTCTCTCAACAGGAGATATAAAAGTGGACACAGTGAATTTTTTTCCTGAAATGTGTTCAGCTCTGTGGCAACTGTCACTGTCATACTGTATTTTCCTGAGGATGCCAAGGGAGTGTCTTAGGTAATCTTACACATACTAAGATTCCCTCTTTCTTTCATGTTTCTTGGGTAAAAGCTCTCCTTTCCTTCCAAGAAGGATTGCGCTCCTCCATCTCCTAACCCTGGATGATATGTATGGAGGGCACTGATGACATAAATGTTACTTTCTGCTTTGAATCAAGAATAGATGAGATTTATTTCACCCCCATTTTTGTTTAAATCCTTGTTAATGGATATCTTAGAAAAGCAAAGCACTAAGTATGCAAAAGCTTGGGGGATTTAAATATTTTAATATTTGCTTGAAAAAATATTTGAGCAATGAACAAAAAAAACTTGACTGAACCTGTGCTGAAGGCTTCCAAATGAGAAGGATTAACTATCAATGTCTTAAATTAGAATAGCTCAGTCATTGAAAAACAGTTCCCATGTTGAGTATTATTTAAGCCTGACCTGAAAACTTGTCCCTTTGAGGCCCACTCTTACCATTTTAGCAAATACCCCTTGCTGATGCCAGTCCGACTCTGTGCTCCCACTAGAGGCCATAGCTTCAACCATACTCTGATGTAGAAATGAAGATCCTGCACCAGAGAAACTTCCCATAGTCACAGGAACGTGATGCTAGAAGAGACCTGGGCTGCAGGTGGCTTGTTCTTGCGGGCAGCTTGTTCTATGTCAGTTCAGAATAGGTCCTAGAGAGTTTAAGCAATAAACTGTTGCTATGTAAATGATCTGCTTTCCCAACAAGCAAATTCATGTGGGGATGTCCTAGCCATAACACATCTTTGGTTCAGCAAGAGATTGCAGGGGTCATGTCCTTTTTATGAAACTTACTGATAACAGAACCCAGAAGTTACTCTGACTAGAAGCCATGATACGGTTCCTCTTCCTATGGCATTTGACCTCTAAAGTGGCTTTGGGAAAGCTGTGGGAAGTTTTCACATTTACCAGAGCTAGCTGCTAATTTTAGCAGCTACACTGCTTTATTTTGTGGCAGTCAACAGGCTCTGCAGAAGAAAAACAGCACATGTCATCAGGGCTGGATTTTTTTTTCGCCACTTGTTTTTCAGCTGTGATTCTAAAGATGCCAATATGTATGCAATTTCTGTTTAGTTTAGCTCTTCTGATCAATTTTTTTTTTTTTTTTTCTTCTGCAGCTGCAGGAAGGATAATCTCAGTTAGAAACAGTAAAAATAAGCGGGCAGGACTCTAATACAAAGGAAAAATACATTTCTTCTGGTGTCTTTATTCCATATGAAATGTATCAGCTGTGAAGAACATTTGTGTGAGTCTTTCCATGGGTGATTATTTTACTCAGAACTTCTTCAATACTCTCACATTATGTAGTTACCTTTTGTGTGTGTATTTTTTTTTTTTTTTCTTTTCTTTTGAAATGAAGTCAGTAAACTCTCTTCACACTGTAATGGTGAAGTCAATTTTCTTCTGAATTAACTAAGAAAAATAAAAAGATTGTATACATTGCAGAACAAGGAGAAATGTAATAGTCTTGAAATTATTAATAAAATCTCATAAATCAAATCTTAACACTCCTGAGAATGGCTGGTACTTCATCCCTATATACCTTCTGCACATTGAACAGCTGCAGAAGTCATCTGGAGATTTGTCAGTTTTGAAATATCTCTGCCTACACAACAAACATTGGCTCAGATATACTCTGGTACATATCAAGATCTCCAGTTCTTTCTTCCATAGTACTTAGTCATAAAAGACTTAAATTTCTAACATATTTTGTATGTCTTGCAATTGCAAAGAGGTTTATATACTTTTCAAAAGTGCCCCGTATTCATAAGCCACCCTCAGCTAATACCGATAAACATGCACAGTACAGATTTTTGCATTACTTCTTCAGCATACTTAAGGATGACACAAGGAATCATTGCAGTCTGCATGAATAAAGTGTCTTCTGCATGTCCAGCATATCAACATCATTCATGTTGCTTTTTGTGAAATGGCAGTCTTGTTGTCAGTATTTTTATTTTAGTGTTTGAGCTGAGATCCAAGACTTGTCTGATGTAAGGCACCTTACTGTTTAAGTGGAGTGAAAAAACATCTTTTGTTCCTGTGGTAAGGCCTTGACTCTTGGTGAAGTTACTCTTGGGAGTGGTGATGTTCAAATGTTCTTGGTACAAATCTCTTCATTCCCCATCTGGGGCACAAGGACTCTGTCCCTACACCACTTCACTTGTTACTTTCTGTTTAAAACATCTAGGGATGCAGAATGTGCTACTCTCTTTTCCCGCCCCCTCCTCGGCCCATCCACCCCCCCCTTCTTTTCCCATTTTGACTCTTCAGAGGTTTCTTGGTTTGGAAAAGTGTATGGAAACATCTTCATATCTCCTTCCTTCTTCAAAACAAAACTGGAACAGACTCATTTTCAAGATAAATTATCATTTTGGTGTAAGAAATTAAATTGTTTTTTTTCTTGAACTTCCAAAACATGGTGGGAGCCATTAAACTATGAAAATATTGCTGGACTGCGGTTTTTACAGTAAATGAAAACTGTAATGCTCTACACATTAACAGAGAATTCAGAAAGCAGATTTTCCAAAATATCTCCTGAACTTTAGTCTAGAAGCACATCATAAGTTTGTGATTTGTTACTGTAATATGTATTCTAAAATTTTTTAATTCTGTTACCATTTTAAAATTTTTAATTCTTAAAGTTATAGCTAAAATCTTTTTTATGCATACTATTTAAATACCTTATCTGCAGCAGCACAATCAGAATCCAGAAAAATACACATCTGAATTACTTTATTTTGCTTAAGTATATAGAACAAATGTGTTAACAAAAAATAACATGGGGCTTTTTGTTTGTTTTGTGCTTTTTTAAGCTTTTGAGGGCTTCAGCAGGCCCAGATCATTATAATATTTATTTTTATGGGGATTGCTGGGGATCGGAAGAGATCAAACTAAGCTATTTCCTTTCCATGCTGACATTACTTTCCAGGATTGCTCATCTGAAGGATCATAAATAGATTCTATGCATAACAAGAGCAGGTGGCTAATTAAAAAAAGTACTGTAGAAGGTGTTAGGGAGATATGCAAAATCAATGCAATATTAAGAATCTGTTATTTTGGTTTTTTTCCCCTGTTGTCAAATTAATGCTTACTTTTGTTGGTAATATTTTATTTGTATTTAGCAGGATCATTCAGTAAAATTAAAATCAGGCTTATCACCTTTGAATAAGGGATTTTAAAAAATAACTTCTATATGTATTTCAATACCAGTGCAAGCTGGCATGGCCTAGCCACAACCACTCCTCCCTATTTTGGTGTGAGATTGCAGGAATTAGGCCCTATGTTTCCCCACAATCTCTATAATTATAATGGAGTGGTATACTGGCCCTGCACTGGATGTGTAGGGCTATTACACTACCAGCAATAACTGTATTAACTAAAAATTCATATAATCAGTTTTCACTTATATCTAGTGATGCATATGTACACAGTCTTTCTGATCATGAATAATTTCAGAATCGTCTAATATCCCTTTCAGAACAAATACACATTTCACTTTCCCTTTTTTTTATGATGGGAATTCTGGGGAACACAATACTACCTAAAGTCTAAAAAAGGTCACTTTCCTCACCCCTACAAACCATATCTTTATGACAGCTCTTCTTGGGCATACTGTTTTTCTCCTTGTCTCATTTAAGGTCCTTTTTGCTTGTCTTCCTTTTTCCTTCAGTTTTTCCTCCTTTCTTTCTTTTATCTCCACATCTTCTCACTCATTCCCCCAAGCTCACTATTTTCTAAAAAAACTAAGCTAAAATAGTACTGTCTTCCTGAATTTTGTTACACCCACCGCCCTGCCACACACACAGCCCTTCTTATTACAGTAGATTTAATACAAAATCAGACCTAAAAGAACTCAGGCTCAGTGTAATTCCTTTAAATGATCAAAACCTGTTTATAACATCTGAATGTTTAAAATAACTTCTCCTGTGATGTTACTGGTTCTAGGGTCATCTTTGAAAATTAGTAACTTAAGTAATTAATTTTATTTGCTATATTTTTTACTCTGATACTCCTGAGAAGAAAATCCTTATGCTGTACATTTATAGTTACAGATGTATAAAAGCAGTGAATTACTATGAAGTGTGGCCATGCTCCCATTACTCCACCTTCTTCCAGAAGTTCTTGTTCCAGCTGCATTGAACCAAATCTATACACTGGTATGGAATGCTCATTCTAAACATTGGAATTCCTTGGCTGAGTGAGGTAAGATTTAGCATAAATAAAGATGACTCCTTTTTCAGTCTCTGATATAAAGGATTGTGGCACATATTCTCTATCCTCTATCTCTTTGCTTCCAAAACCCCAGCTGACTTCAAGGACTTCTGGACTCTGAGCTCTACTTTCTCATTGTCAACCAGTGTTTAAGATTTATGTATACATGTTGCAGGAAAAGTAGTGCAACTCAGCGTGAAATCTTTTGGAAGGAAAATGTGATACTTGTTTATGAAATCTTTAAGCAAGTTGGTTTCACACATTCACACTTCCTGTCTCATGGTCTTCATGGATCACTCTTTCAGTCACACATGCATACATTTCAAAGAATCATAGTAGGGTTTGGAAGGGACTTCTGGAAGTTCCCATGTTCCTGTTTGTGTCCAGTGTCCATTGTCCTATCACAGGGCACCACTGAAAAGGGACTGGCCCCTTTTCCTTGACACCCACCCTTTGGATATTTGTCAACATTAATAGGATCCCCTCTCAGTCTTCTCCTTTCCAGGCTAAACAGTTCCAGGTTTCTCAGATTTTCCTCACAACAGAGATGTTCCAGTCCCTTCATCATCCTTGCAGCTCTCTGTTGGACTCTCTAGTATTTCTCTGTCCCTCTTGAACTGGGGAGACAAGAACCGAACACAATACTCCAGATGTGGTCTCACTAGGATAGAGTAGGGTGGGAGGAGAACCTCCCTCGTCCTGCTGGCCACCATCTTTTTTATGCACTCCAGGAGACCATTGGCCTTCTTGGCCACAAGGGCACATTGCTGTCCCACGGATAACTTACTGTCCACCAGGACTGACAGGTGCTCCTCTGTGGAGCCGCTTTACAGCAGGTCTACCCCTAAACTGTACTGGTGCATGGTGTTATTCCCCCCCAGGCATAGGACTTTAAACTTATCCTTGTTGAACTTCATGAGGTTTCCTTTTGCACAGCTCTCCAGTCTGTCCATATCTCACTGAATGGCAGCACAGCCTTCCAGGGTATCATCAGCAAACTTGCTCTATCCCTTCATCTAGGCCATTGATGAAGACGTTCAACAAGACTGACCCCTGGGGAACACCACTACCTACAGGTCTCCAATTGTACTCTGTGCCACTAACCACAATACTCTGAACTCTATTGTTTAGCCAGTTCTCACTCCATCTCACTGTCATCTCACCCACACTTTCTGAGCTAATGTATGAGGATGTTATGGGAGACAGCATCAAAAGATAAAGTCAAAGTAGACAATATCCACTGCTCTTCCTGAATCTACCCATTGTGTCACACCATCATAGAAGGTTATCATATTAGTCAAACAAGACTTCCTTTTAGTAAATCCATGCTGGCTATTCCTGATAACCTTCTTTTCTTCCATGTCCTTTGACATGACCTCAGGAATGAGTTGCTCCATTACCTTTCCAGGGATGGAGGTGAGGCTGATTGGTCTGTAATTTCTGGGGTCTTTCTTCTTTCCATTTTTGAAGACTGGAGTGACAATAGTGTTCCTCCAGTCTTTAGGCACTGCTCCTGTTCTCCATGATCTTTCAAAAATGATGGAGAGTGGCTTAGCAAATACATCAGCCAGCTCTCTCTGCACTCATGGGTGCATCCCATGGATTTGTTCACGTTCAGTTTACCCAAAGGACCTCTCATCCAATTCTCAGGACCAGTGGAAAGTTTTCCTTCCTCCAGGCTTTCTTTCTTACTCCCAGGGTCTGGGATTCCTGAGGTCTGATCTTAGCAGTAAAGACAGAAGCAAAGAAGGCATTTGCAAACACCAATAAGTATGTGTCCAAAAGGACATTTAAGTGTTCCCATTCATACTTACTGCATTCATGCATCAACTTTAATATTTCTGTTAAAAACCTCTACAGCATCATAAAGTGAAGTATTTAGGAAAGAAGAAATCTCAAAATACTTTGCTTAACTGTCTTTCTATTTTATAGTCTGTCTTAAAAATAGGTTAAAAAAATCCTCTGTATTTCAGTGTAATAAATATCTTCTATAAAATCAAAATGACTGTCATTTCTTGAGAAAAGAAGAATGTTAGGTGATAGCAAGCATTCTCTTGTTGCTATAAATCATCAGTCATTTTGAGTATCTGATCACATTAAATGATATAACAGCACCAAATCTGAAAAGAATTCATCTTCTAAAAGATTTTGGGATACCATGGTAACTATTATTTCCAGAAAAGATGTCTATCATTATTTATGGAAAATATCTTGTATAGGCTAATGAGATACAGGACAGGAAGTCCATTGTTTTATTTTTCATCCCAGCCTTGAGAAAATTTTCTGTCTATATGCTTAAGACTAGAAAAATATTTTTGCTTGTAACTGTGTTGAAAGACTAACAACTTTTGACTTCAGTGTAACATTTAATAGTTTAAGGCCTTTATGTTGGACATTAATTGGAAATGGTCCCTATAGGTCCTTTCCCCACCTTGAAGTGTGCATAAAATACTGTTTTCTCATACTCATTAGCTAAATTTCCTCAAAGTACTACAAGCAGATGAATGGATACAATAATGTTAGTGGTTGTATTTTGCAAAAGTTTGTAAAAGTTCAAGTGCTAATCTATTTACACATGTATATAGCTCCAGAGAGAAACGCATTCATGCCCAGCAAGTAATTTTTGGATTCTCAGATTACATCTAATAACACTACTACAGAATACAATGTATAGAAACAGCTTTCTCACCTAAAATGTTGGTGATATGAAAATCAAATCTTTAATAGCTGTCACTTACATACTTCATGTAGCAGTACAGATGTATTCAGTAGTACTTCATGAAGCAGACATATAGCTTCAATAGAAATCACTGGCAGTTCTATTGACTTTGAAGTTCAGTATGGGTCCAAGTGCTTTGCTGAATTAAGATCTTAATTTTATGTGAAAGAAAATGATGTGATGTTGCACTCAATAAAAGCCATAGTCTTTACTTAGGTGAAAAATACATAAATTGTTAAGCTCCCATCTGCCAGGTACCAGAAGTAAGAATTTGATTAAAAGATCACACAATTCCTTTTATATAAATTTAATGGCTGATGCTGGCCGTGCCATTTCAATATTGATCTCCAGGACTTCTCTTCTGCAAGGACTGATGCATCACAGCCGGTGAAGCAGTTCTGGGGTCACCGCCATACCAGCTCAGTCTTAAATCTGACAGAAGGGCTAGAAGAATGAAGGCATGATGGTTTTATCTAGAAAGAGGAATCAGTAACTTCTGGGAGTCAGACACACCACTTCTACCTATCACATAGACATAGGCCTCATTCAAGCTGGGTAGCAATAAGAGCTGCAAGGTTGTCTATGGAAAAGTACAGTATGGTGACTCTTAAAAGGTATTCTCTTTTAGAAATAAAGTGATGAAAAAAATCATCTAGGTTTATGAAACTTTTCAGAACTTTTGTACTGAATGCATCTACTCTTTCCTTAAATAAAAAGGGACCACAGAACTGCTGTCCAGTGCATAGGAAAAGTTGATTGATTGAATTTCAAATTAATTGAAAAACCTTGTGCCTTCCTCTTTCTCTGGAAGCTTTTCTTCCTCATTTGTAAATTATTTTCTGGGTTGTCTGGGGTTCAGAGTCTACTATTCAAGTGTTTCTATGACAGATTCATATAGAGAGAACAGACCAGTTAATTAGTTATGATTTTGAGAATTCATAGTCTAACAAGGGAATGGAGATGCAAAATCAGAGCAAGGACTCAATTTTCTCTGATCTGAATGGATTAGTCTTGGCATTCCTTCTGTTCCCCTCAGTGCTTTGGTGTTTTATCTCTGACAGCCAATCATATAGCCAACAAAGGTCCTTTACTTGCAAATTAAGTCACAAATACTTCAGCAATCCAAAACTGTCACAGGATGGAATCCAGTATTGTCACTTGTTTAAGTCTAATACGGGTCTCAAAACTTTGCATACATTTACTAATGTATAATTAATGTAGTGGGGTGTAAATACACCAAAAAAAAAAAAAAAAGATAAACTTACACAGGAACATCTTAGTTTGCTTGTTTGTTCTGGGTTTTTTTTTTAATTGAGAGGAATTAACTGAAAGACAGCATGTAGCAGTAGGATGAAAACTGCTCCTGACAGATGCAGAAATTATTTTGTTCCATCTTTCATGTTGGACATATGGTACACTAGTATACCTATTATTTAGTGAACAATAAAGAGTCATTAATTTATATGCTAAGGAAAACCACTTGATTTTTAAATACTGATCTAAGATTTTAAAGCCATGTAATAGCCCTGAGATTAATCTAACTCACAATTGTGCCTTACTTGGTGCCTGAAGGATTAAATAACATGGACTTGTATTAACACAAAATTGTTGTTTAAGTCTAGGATTGTCATTCATACTGGGCTGTGAAGGAGTGATTTAATAAAATGCCTGTGTAAAGATAAACTGTAGTTCTCAAAGTAAGTGCAGTTTTTGAAACTATAACTCCCCTTATTTTCTTGGAGTTTTACATGATTGAAGAAAAGTCACTGGCATCTGTATCCAACAATATGGCCCAACCTGTGTTGCAGACCAGGGTACGCAGCAGATATTTGTAAGCAGTCTTTATAACTGCTACAGGAATGCTTTTATCAGTGTCTTTGTTTCAACACTTGCTATACTGACTTCTCCGTTTGTCTTAATTAATTAACGGTTGCATATTTTTTACAGAAGCATAGGTATTTTGAGAATGCCATGGTGCTTCTAAAGCACTTGCTATTTTGACAGCATGGGTCCCAAGAGGAGCACTGACTCCAAAGTTTTACATATCTTGAACTGTAAGGGTCCCTCTTCTGAAGGCAGGATGTGCATCTGTGCCTTCTCTGTAGAGTAACTGTATAAAACATTGTTCACTTACTGTGTTATAGGCAAGTTGCACAATCTAAGCACAAATAGGTTGTGTCATCAAATGTTCTCTTCATGCTGTATTACCAAATGCTAAATGTGTCTTGAAATGAATATTCAACATTTCTGTAAAAAACAGGCTAAATTCCAAGTTGAGCAATTCTTTGTTTTGTTCGGAATTTGCTGCCTGTTTTTTGCATGAGATGAACAACGACCTTAGTAAAACTACTGTACAGTGTATGTTCTTACTGTCTGCTCTCTAACATATTACAAATGGTTCTGACAATGTTGTAGTGGAGACTGTGGCCTTTTGATGTTAACAGGTGTGAGAAAGAAAAACTGAGCCTAATTAAAACTTAACTGTTGAAAGTTTGATCTTGTTTTGTACTGGGTGTTCAGCTTGAATAAACACTGGACTAAGGGCTTCCAAGAAACTATAAAAAATGTGCCTTTGTTTGTCCTGTCATACTTTAATGAAGTGTCAAGGCATGTTTTAGAAAAAGATGTTATTAATCACCAATATTTTTCCATACTGTTTCTTTCAATAGTGAGCCTGAAAACAAACTATCTTTGTGTATCATCCCCCTGTCTAAACAGTTAAGGCAAGAATGGTCAGGTGTCTACGGCATTGTGCAGAATTAAGAGGATACAGGTTAACATAACCTTGTTCAGTTTTAAAGCTGTCATGACACAAAGGTCACTTTAACTGCTTTTCAGACATAAACTGCCAACAGTGCTTTGCCCATTCTCTTTAGTCCAGTATTCTATAATGACTCAGGTAAACATAAGGATATAAAGCTCCTTTTCTAGTGATCTTGTATAACTAAGCTCTACCTCCACATTTTTTAGATTGCATGGAAAAAGAAGAAAAAAAAAAAAAAAGCTGTTTTAATCTAACATTTAGTTTGTTTTGAAGCAATTTTTATTTAGGGTAGTTGGGTGGTGGGTTAGATTATTTTTGTTTTGTTTTGTATTTTTTGTTTTGTTTTGTTTTATTTTTCTGTCAATGACACAAGTAGTATGTGATGTTGAAGGTTTCATCTATAATCTTCAAAACATAGTGACTACTGTAGTTTTGTGCTTTAGAAAATAAATTTTTACTTACTGGGAATTTCAACAGAGATATCTTTATTACCTAAAATGTAATATTTCAGACATTTTGGTGGCCCAGACTATGAATTCTAAATGAGTTTCAGAGCTGGTTTTGTTGCCTGCTTTATGGAAAAGTGATTGATCACCTTCATTCATTGTGCAAGCAGTGAAGAATCTTTATCTTTCAGAATCAAAGCTGTGTTGGAGTCCTATCTCTCTCAGGAGGTATTATGGTTGAAATAAAAAAGCATTTTGTAAGTATCCACCAAAGAATACTGGTATTGGCTTTGATTTATCTGTCTCCCTACAAAATTGGAAGATATAAAAAATAAAAAAGTTACTTAGGCAATACAAATGGTAAGTGGCAACTGTAGAACAGAATTTAAAAAAAAAGACTACTGCAACATTATGATTCTGATATATTTAACTTTTTAAATTAAGAATGTATAAACTGGAGAATGGAAAAAATCTTCCATAATGCAGGTGATAAGAAGCAGACATGTATGACCCATTCCTAGCATTAGATACATAGAAGAAACTATAACATTGCTCCCATTTTAAAAGATGTGAATAATTTACATCAGCTCTTGGATGATTATTATTTATTTTTCTGAAGAAGGAAGAAAATTCCTGAGGAATTGCTTTTTTTTCTAAAAAGAAAAAACTTGGCAGAGACTTTGTCTTTGAATACCTGTCTTCTTATATTATGACCCACACTTTGAAAAGAAGAATTCACAATCTTTCTGCCCCTTTGCAGTTGTGTAATATCCTTCAAGTAATTACTTCCACCACAAACATGTAATCTTTATTTATGTCTTTTCACGGAGTTGGCAGAGTTTATGAAATAGTTGCATAATTTTGTGGATCTTAAGGTCATCATGAAAGCAGAGTCAAGGGCTTGGGAATGAAAGACCTGTAGATATTTCATTCTTGTGATCTACTTGTGATGTAAGATCTTACAAAATATTCATACTATAAAATAAAAAAGAATTTTCCTCTGCAGAACTTGATGATGATTCTACCAGCTTATTTCTCCAACCTGTCCAGATTCCTCTGAATAGCAGCAATACCTTCCCCTCACGTATCTACTGCTTTCCCTCAATGTGATATCTATTTATGAACTTGCTGAGAGAGGACTCCATCTATGTCATTAAAGAGATTAAGCAATATTGATAGTATTGATCCTGGAAGGATGCTACTAGTAACCAGCCACCAGCTGGACTTTGTACTCTATTTTATCCTGATCACAACCCTTGGAGCCTAACCATTCAGCAGTTTCCCATCCAATTTATTATCCCCTAATAACGTCCATACCTTAGCAGTTTGGCTAGAAGAGTACTATGGGAAACCATATAAAAGGCTTTGCTGTAGTCAAACTGTGCAACATTCACGGCTCTTCCCTTGTCCTCAGAGTCAGTTATCACATCACAAAAAGCAATCAGGCCAGTAAGGCTGGATTCCTTTATGATAAAAGTATGCTAGCTATTCCTAATCCTGAAATGGCTTTCAGGAGTACTTGCTCCATGCTTTCCCAAGGATTGAATCTAGATTGACCACGCTGCAGCATCCCAGGTTTTCTTTGCCTCTCTTGAATATGGGTGTAAAATTTTCTTTTTTTTCCCCCAGTCATCAGGAGCCTCCCCTAATTGCCATGACTCTTCAAAGCTGATTGAGAGTAGCCTCACACACTGACATCAGTCAGTTCTCCCAGCACCCTTGGATGCATCCCATGAGGTCTCATGTACTGGTGTGTGTCCAGTGGGTTAGGTATGCCTTTACTGTGGCCACTACTTCCCTCTCAGATTCTGCTACACACGCACCTTAACTTCTGTATTTCTGCAACGAAGGACAGAAAACAAGAACAAACAAGTAAAGGGTTTTCTTCACTTCAAAAAATATGGAAGTCACCACATATTATTAATTTCTAATCCCTGGTGCATTTTTAGCTCGACCAAGCTATTTCGGCTGAATTGTTTCCCAAATGTCTCTACCACTAATTTTTAATTTAAATATTTGCAATATTAATCTTCTTTATAGTTAGTTTTTAGAGGGAAAGCAGAACTAAGGAAACGACTATGAAGTAGAACTAGACATTTGAACTGGCATCCTGACTTCATTTTCAGGAAGGTATCCAAAGAAAACAGTCTGTCTGTCATCCTCTGGTTTAACCACCTAGCTTTTGTACCTATTGACCAGTTTCATCCATTTGGAAAATAAAAAAGACAAAAGTCAGGTGAGTGTGCTGCAACTTGCAGAAGTTGCTC
>WTSP01007967.1:0-34795 GCA_025331215.1 Actenoides lindsayi | reverse complement strand
TTTACCTTCAAGGTGGAGCTTGAGTGACTCTAGTCATAAATACCTTTATTATGATTGGTGTAAATTTCTCTTGCTTCACTTTTAAAGATATAGCCAAAGAAAATTCACTGCGCAAGCTCAGTGAGGGGTGATCGCACCTTGGAGGCAGGTACCCTCTGGGCTGCAGTTGTGTTTTGGTATTACAATGACATTATAATGAGCAAAGTTCGCACAAAGGACAGTACTTTGTCAAAATCTGGAAGACTGTTGGCATAAGGTCACAAACAGGCAGCTTACCAGCTCTGTAGTAACTTCAAGTTCCCATCTCTGTTGTAACTTCACAGGGCCTGGCGGTGGAATCTTCATCCCCCGTGCTGCTTGCAAGCAATGTTGCCTAGGGAACTGTTGTGAAATGGATTCCTGGAATACCAGTTGTACGCTATCCCTGAAAGTTTCTCTGCTGTTATACCTTTCCTTATATGTGAACGATGCTGCAACCTTAATATGATTTTGATTTTTAAGTCACCTCCAGTCATTATTGCACAGTCCCATAGTCAAGGCTGTCACCTCTTTGCAAACATGTATATAGACAATGAATGTCATTCAGGAGGACTGAAGGACACAGAATTCATTATGAGCCACCCACTTCCACCCACACCATTCCCTCTACCTGGTGTGACACTTGGCCTTGCAGCAGCTGTGGAGGTCTTCAGGTGCTGGTCACTGCCAGCTTACAGGGGCATGGGGAGCAAGCACCACACACCTCACATCACTGGGACATCAGCATGCACCAGGCATGTCAGCAGGATGTGGGCACCAACAGGGAACCTCATGGGGAGGTGAGTGTGTGGCCAGGAAGTGGGCCCCTTGATGTGGGCACCCATGGGTCATGTCATGGCCACGGATGCCTGTTGTCTCCTGGCGCAGGTCCCACCCTGCATAGAGAGCAGCACTCTTTTGCACCGCTGCCTTTCAGGTTGTCAATGTGCCAGGAACATGCTCTAGGTGGAGTTGTACAGGGAGCTCAAGAAGCCTCTCCTCTGCCCACCTTCATGACACATCTCCTTGTAGTACTGTTGCTGGTGACTTTGGGTGAGTTGTATCTTGGGCACTCTGGTGTGGGAGGTGTCCCCTTAATAAGTGAGCATGTGCTTATTTTGGTTCACCTTTCTTTAGGGTTTAGGAATTATTGTGCAGTAGTTAATCCCAACAGGCATTCGAACTTGTATTTGGTCAGAAGGAAAGCTGGGCAGCTTTGGTTGCAATAAACCCTATTTTGGATAGCAGCTCCTGTTTGGTCTGTGGGTGCCTCTGTGACATTATTGGTGTAGTCGGCAAGATCACAGAATCACAGAACGTTAGGGGTTGGTAAGGGATGTCCGAAGATCATCGAGTCCAGTCCCCCTGCGAGAGCAGGAGAAAACTAGAGCAGATCATGCGGAAATGCATCCAGACAGGTCTTGGAAGTCTCCAGAGAAGAACACTCCACAACCTCTCTGGGGAGTCTATTCCGGTGCTCTACAACTCTTACAGTAAGGTTCTTCCTCATGTTGAGGTGGAACTTCCTGTACTCTAGCTTGGATCCATTGCCCCTTGTCCTACCACAATGCGCAAGTGAAATGAGGTTGTCCCTGCCTTCTTGATGCCCAGCCAGCTATATTTATATGTCTATAAATACGTATATATTTATATATATACGTATTTATAGACATTAATTAGATGCCCTCTCAGTCTTCTCCTCTTCAGACTAAAAAGCCCCAGGTCTCTCAGATATTGACAGAGGAATCATTACGGAGGCACAAGTTTGCACCTTCCCCCTCAGATGTAAAACAGGCAAGGGAGAATTGGTCCGACCCCATCGAGGTCATGGTGAAGCTGGGACAAGTCCCCGTAAGGTGGTGGAGTTGTGCAGGTCAAGGGGCCACGTGCGCCGTCCTGGGGCCTGCTCGGTTCAGCCAGGAGCCTGCGAGCTGCTGGAATCTACAGCGCGGTGCTGGGGGAGAGAACTGAGAGATAAAAGGAGCAGACGTGTTTGTGGATTGAGCTGAGGGTGGCATGGACGAACTTCCCCCGGGGCTGTCCGAATCCACAAGTTAATGGTGGGTGCAGAGCTCGAGGATTCAGACGGAGACAGCCGGGGAGACCCTGATGGAGACAGTCGTGGTGGAACTGAGGGAATGGAGGAAAGGGAGGTGCGCCCTGCTATTAAAACAGAGACGCGTACAGGACCGCATGGCGGCAACCCTGCACCGCTGCCCGCACCACCCCAAGGTTGGGAGTCGAGCTCCATTAGGCCCAGGCCAGGTTTTCTCGCAAGGCAGGTGAAACCAAAATGAAGCATTCAAGGCGAGTCTCTTCAGCAGGAGGCAATCGGTTACTACTGAATGTTGATGATGCAACCCAGTTTTGGGGTCCTGGAGTGTTTCTGAGCAACAGCCCGGCAGGTGACCAGCCAATCACATCCCCAGTGGCTCAGATGACCCAGGCAGAGCTGTTCTCCAGTATCATGCCACACAGGCGTGAGACAGGCTAGGCCAGGCTGGTCGGCGGCACCGGCGGCAGGAAGAAGAGTGTATGATGAGTCCATCGCAAATCTCACCCCGACCACCTCACCCTGTCCCAAGGCAGACGAGATCTAACCTAGGATGCAGCAAGGAATGGCCGGTGGCAACAGGGGACAGCGCAAGGAATAGCCTGGGCGGTGCCGCTCTGCCCACACTGTATCTGGACACTGCTGGAATTGCTGGGGGGGGAAACGAGGGGCCCAGGAGAAGTGAGGACAGAGCCCACACGTTGGCAGGACAGCGCAGTTAACCCCTTTGTGCCCCTGCAAGAGGAACCAAAGGGGTGAAATAAGCTAGAAGCTGCAGTGTGGGATTCGGGCTGCCCACTGGGCACGGTGACTTTTTGCCAGTGGTCCGTCCGCTAGGAGGGACTAATTGATACAGGGGTCCAAATTAGTGTTCTAAATAAACAGGTATCTGAGGAGCTAGGAATCAAGCCCTCGAGGAAATTCATAACCATGATGGGAGTAACGAGTACAGCAGAAACATGTTTCTTGGCTCCAGCTCAGGTTTTTTTAATACAACAATGCAATTGGGGAAATAGCAAACAACAGCAGCAACTGAAAGAGAGCTGACAACCTGAAAAATCGAGCTGCACCACAATCCACCTCCAGCCCCTTTCGCATTGTTGTCTGTCCATGCTGCATGGACATTCTCTGGCCGTCCCCTTTGCTGGCAGCACCGTTGGGAGGATCGAAAAAGGGACCAGAGAGTCACCAAATGCCCATTGGTTGATGCGCCAAGAGGGCACAGGCAAGCCAGCAGGACGCGGCCACCCATTGGCCATGGCCAACCCACAGGCACGTGATCATTGTGATGACAGTGGCCTCCAGCTGACAGAAGAGATTGTAAACCAGTGGAGGTATCCTCACACCAGGAGCCTTTGGGGGCTGAGGCATGTCCTGACACAGCGGTTGCGTGTCACCCTTAGAAGAATTCACGGTAAGCAGGATGAAAATGCTGCCGTTGGCCTTATCAGCCGCCCACTTCCACCCACAGCTGTCCCTCTTCCTGGTGTGATGCCTGGCCTCACAGCAGCCATGGACGTCTTCAGGTGCTGGTCACTTCCAGCTTACAGGGGCATGGGGAGCAATGAGCACACCTCACGTCACTGGGACATCGGCATGCACCAGGCATGTCAGCAGGATGTGGGCACCAACAGGGAACCTCATGGGGGGGTGGGTCTCTCGACTTGGGCACCCGTGCATCATCTCATAGCGTGTTATCTACTGGCGCAGGTCCCACCCTGCATGGAGAGCTGCACTCTCTTACATCGTTGACTTGATTCAGGTTGTCAATGCGCCAGGCACATGGTCTAGCTGGAATTGCACGGGGAGCTCAAGAAGCCTCTCCTCTGCCAACCTTAGTGACACGTCGTCTTCTTGTAGTACTGTCGCCGGTGCTCTTTCAGGCGGAGGCGATGGACATGCCTCAGGTGCTTGAGCAGCTGGATGTAGTTGGCCTCTATTTGACCCAGCAATTCGTAATCACTGAAGGTGCCATTACTGGATGCACAGTCTGTCCCCATGGAAGATGATGAAGCCATCTGTCTGCTCACCTGGCAGTGACAGATCCTGGGACACACTGAAATGACCAGGGGATCAGGGCTCCCAGAAGAGTCCTCCTCGGCTTGGCTTTCACTGGAAGAACTGGTGCTCTCGCTGGACTGCTCCGGGCTTGCTGAGGCTTTCTTGCCTGTGCTGGATTTTGTTTTGTCATCACAAGCCTTGCAGACCTCAGCTGGTGTGGTTCCCTTCTTCACCCAGCGCCACCTCTTCCTGTGGCACTGATCTCGATGGCTCAGCTGTCCCTGAGGTCTCTTCACATTTCTCCAGAGGAGAAGTGTAATCCAGGCCATGCAGAGCACACAGAGGATTTTGCAGGACTTGCAAAGCAGCCAGATCCTGTCCACCTGAGCAAGGTCTTCCCAAAGTTGGCCCAGGCAGGAGGGCTGGACAGAGGCCGTGCTCTCTGTGCCAGCGGGGGGTTGCTCTGTGTCCGTGTTAAAGATGTCCACCCTCTTCCTGAGCCAGCGCAGGGGGTTACAGAGCCTGATGCTGCCCAGCCGTTCAGCAGCCCTGCTTTCAGCACCAACGGGAGGTTCCTTCAGACGCTCAGCAGTGCCCATCCTCTCCCTGAGCCAGTGCAGGGGCTTACAGAGTCCAATGCTGCTCGGCCATTCGGCAGCCCAGCTCTCGGCTCTGACAGGCACTTTCTTCAGTCCCTCAGCAGTGCCCATCTTTGGCTTGACCCAGTGGTGGAAATTAGGAAGGCTGATGGCAATGCTGAACTGCCATTTGGCACCTGTGCTCTCAACACCAGTGGGCATTTCCATCACGCTCACAGTGATGACTGTAGTGCCCCTGACCCAGCCATCAGGGCTGTAGAGGCCAAGGGCACCATATAACAGACCCAAGAGGCAGAGAGCCAGGATCACACAGAGAACTGGGCTGAGCCTCATCGTGGTCTGTCACTTGGAGAAAAACTCTCGATGTGCAAGATGGCTTGGGTTGTCACCCCGAGCAGAGGTTAGGCAGTGGCCACCTGGCCCAAGCAGCCACCTCGTGTGTCTGCACTCGTGAGTCCTATTTATATGCTGTCACGTGCTGATGTCACACAAGACTCTGTGATGTCACAATGCCTTTCCCCACCCTCCCAGCAAATGATGAAGGCTGAGGTGGAGCAGGGGAGGACCTGAGCAGGTGGATTGTGAGGTCTGCCGCTCCCACTGCTGTGCCTGCCAGCAGACACTGAACCCAGCAGGGGAGCGGGACTGTGTGCCCTTGCTGTGGAGTCCTCGTTATGACCCTGCTGTTAAGCTGTGGGCCATGGGCAAGAGGTACCACCACCACTGGCACTCTTGTTCACCCGGAGGGTGTCAAGGGACTGAAGGCCCCTACTCCTAACCCTTGGCATGCCATCTTGTGGGGCGGGTGGCCACTAGCTGTGGGCAAGCTGGTCATGTACCCACTTCTCCCTCAAACGGGGCTTTAAACTAGGTGCGAAGGGGCAAGGGGATAGAACCAGTCTCTCTAGACTTGAGCCTAAGGGTGCCATGCCAATGTTTGGGAGTGAAATCAATAGCCCAGCTCAAGTGCATCTATGCCAATGCATGCAGCACAGGCAACAAACAGGAGTAGCTGGAAGCCATTGTGCAGTGGGACACCTATGATGTAGTCACTGTCACAGAAACGTGGTGGGATGATACTCATAACTGGAGTGCTGCAATGGATGGCTATAAGTTCTTCAGAAGGGATGGGCAGGGAAGGAGAGGTGGTGGGGCGGCTCTGTATGTTAGGGAGTGTTTTGATTGTGTAGATCTCAACAACTGTGATGATCCCAAGGGTCTTTTCCAACCTAAATGATTCTGAGATTCTGTGATTAGAAGAGACAAGGGTCTAGCCATTGCCCAACCCACCTACCCTCCCCTGCCCTACAAGGAGTGGGAAAGGAATGAAACAGGATAGGTGACTATGAACATCACAAAGTTAGTTCAGGACTGAGATCACATTGCATAAACCTGAGCCATGAAGTTGCTCACGACACCATCCTGAATGACTTGAATTTACCCTACCTGTCCAATCTGAGATCTGCCTCAGCTGCTGTAGATCCTCATTCAGTTGTGCTGATCTGTCCCAGCATGTCCTATTCTCTGCCTGATCTTAAGACAGGAAACACCTATCTGCTCAGCAAGCCTAGCTGCCAGCAATTTATAATTTATATTTCTGCTTGTTCTTTCCTTCCAGGTCGAGCATTCAACATTATACTGCTCTTTCATATCCATATCAGACTAACAACCAAGGACAGGCAGGTTTCTTCAGCCATGTGAGCTGCCCCACATAACACAGCCTAACAAGAGATTAGATTACATGAAGAGGACTTCCAAGCAAATCTTATCTCTCTTGCAATTATTAAATCTACTACTAAGTAATGTGATTGAGTATAATTTGTATGATACAGCTTTGATGTGTGATTAAATATAACTCCAGCATTTTAATTCCACTAGAATATAGAAGTAAATAGGCCAGTTTCACTATATACTTATCTCCTTCATGTTCATTTGAACCACGTGCATTTACTATGAGTCAATTTCCTGAACGAATGCAAAGTCATCTCTTGAATGCCTTTGCAACATGCAGCCCTGCCTTTTACAGCTTCATTCTGCATGGACATTGCTGCTAATACTCCTGCTATGGTATTTGAAGTCAGATAAGCTATCACTCCACTGCACACTTGAGCATGAAGTGTTGGCATGCCCTTAAATTGTTTGGGGTGTTTGGTTTTCTTTTTCCATTAAATGCTTTTTATTTCCATCACTGCGAGAACAGAAACAAAGCCAAGGCTGAATCTTGTTTCAAGGGACATGCTTCCCTTGTTTTAATTGCCATTTAAAAGCATATTAATATCTATCTACATACCCATCTTTATTGTACCAGCTCAAATGAAGTAATTTCTTGCCTTTAACAAATTATTTCAAAGCAGGTAAAAGATGTCTAAGTCCCTATTTTAGAAAGCACAGCTGTGGCTTGGGCTTATGCACACTGCTGGCAGCAGCCAGACAGCATTTTGCTAATGACATCCAGATAAAGGATTCTCTTCTAGCTCCTTACGGCTTTCACAGTTTAGACTCTGAACTTTCAAAAACTGTTGTGACACAAACTGAGCTCTCCCTCCCAAGAAACCACAACTTCAGCAACTGAAATACAAGTCTGGAATTTATTCAATAGCTTTACTATCAAGGCTTGAGAAATAAAGACTGCTGTGTGCACCAAACGTGCTTCCTGCGTAGCACACCATTGCCACAGCTCGTACCGAGGAGGCAAACTTACTCTGATGGAAGTTGGATGTCAAAGGAGTAATCTGGCCTTCGGAGCCTTAAAAATACAGCCCTCCATTCTCTGAGGGCTTTTGCATTTCGACTATAAAAGCTCATAGGGCTTTTTGTGGCTGAGTTTGAATCATATTTAAAAAATGAAAACCATGTGAGCCTCTTTGTCTATTTTTACTGCTGTAGCATTAAATATCTGTATACTGTCATAAGTAGGTTTACTGACATATAACTGAAAGCAAATCTCTTTATCTTCTCACCAAGAACAGTGACATTAAGCTGATGTGTTTATCATTACAAAAAAAAAAAAAAAAAAGGTATCCATGGCTTCAGTGCCCAAATATATTCCTGAAAGCTCAAGAGAATCAAAAGTCCCATTTGTTTGCAGATTGAAAAAAAAAAAGAAAGGGGGCTGGGGGAAGAAAAGAAAAAAGAGGAAGGGAAAAGGGGAAGGGAAAAGGGGAAGGGAAAAAAGAAAAAAGGAAAAAAGGAAAAAAAGAAAAAAGGAAGAGAGAAAAAAAGGAAAAAAAAGGGAAAAAAAAAAGAAAAAACCCCCAAAACATGGCATCACCACAGAGGACAGCTCTTCAATTTCCACACCAAGTGACAATTGGAAAAATAGCATAAACTGTATTTTAGCCAGTTTGACTTCTGAAGTGTAGTGTGAAGTTGGACTTCACGTAGATATTTATCACACCTTTCAGGTTATTTCAGTAAACTTTTTTTTTTAAATTAAAATACAATTCAAATAAATGAGAACTAGGTGTCAGTAAAATGAAATAGTTCTAAGGAATTCTCAATAATGCCTTCTAAACTCATTCTACATCTACAGAGAATCCCAAGATTTACATAATAATAAATTTAGAGAAACTGCAAAGATCCCAATAAATATTTGTCACATCTCTGTGGCTGTAAGGAATTTTTAAATATAAAAAACACGCTAAATATAAATAAATTGAGTCATATCCAGTAAAACAAAGTGGGCAGAGTCAAACAAAGGGGCAGAGCTTCAAACTGTAAATGTACATTTTTAATGGCACCCAAAGAAACAGCCAGAAAACCATGGAGCTTGTGCAATGTGACTTTTTTTTTTTTTTTCTTGCAACCCTGCCATTGTTTCGGTAAATAGTTTGCTAAAAAACAGCACGTTGCCTCACACATATTGTTGCACATATGCATAGTTATTAGCTAACAGTGAACAACTTTTGCATAAATTAATAACATCGAAGGGTGGGGGGATCTACATGCTCATCTTTCCCAGATAAGCAGAAACGTTCCTGATAACCACAGGTGGAATGGAAACCCAACTAATAAGCATAAGCCCTTCTCATGTGAGTTGAAGAAGTCACCCAGACCCTCCTTACCTCTTGATGGCAGAATATACTGTTTCTAGAAGAAGTGATGTTACTGAGCACTGTTGTTTTAACCCTATTTATCTCAAGTCTGAGAGACCTCGGGCTTTTTAGTCTGAAGAGGAGAAGACTGAGAGGAGATCTAATTAATGTCTATAAATACATAAGGACTGGGCGTGAAGAAGGCAGGAACAACCTCTTTTCACTCATGCCTTGGGATAGGATGAGGGGCAATAGATGCAAGCTAGAGTACAGGAAGTTCCACTTCAACATGAGGAAGAACTTCGTTACTTTAAGAGTTGTAGAGCATTGGAATAGACTTCGCAGAGAGGTTGTGGAGCCTCCTTCTCTGGAGACTTTCAAGACCTGTCTGGATGCATTTCTGTGTGATCTGCCCTGGTTTTGTCCTGCTCTGGCACAGGGGTTGGACTCAATGTCAGAAGTCCCTTCCAACCCGTACCATTCTGTGATTCACACATCTATTTTTATCTCATGCAGGCCACGTGGTTGGGGACTGTAATTTTTACTTGAGGCATTAGAGCAGAACCAGCAGACAAGCTGCATTTATGAAACGTTGCAGTGTGAGTCATCACTGCTGAGTAGCAGTGGGATCATTCACTGCAGCCCACAGGGAGAGTAACTTATCCCCCAGGTCACAACAAGCCACTCAAAACCAGTAGCAGAGCTTCCTGAAGTTTGAAAAGATGCTGGTGAATCAGCTTTTGGAGAGTAACCACTATCATTTCTCATGACCACGGAGCTGCACTCTAGGTAGCAAGTTCTCACAAAACTGTACTACAGGTGAAACATTTGGTTTTGTTTTGTTTTTAATTCTACTACAGGATTGATTTTTTTTCTCCTTTTTCACAATAAAAAGAATCCATATTCATCTCACCATCCAACTTCAGGCCAATGTTTCTTGTACTGGACAGAGTATAAATAAGAGATTTCACTTACCTCAGAAACTACAGAATGGATCAGCTGATGCTGGAGGCTTGCAGGGCTCCACCCAGCTCCCAAGGACACAGGCGTATCACAGCAGCTGGGCTCAACAACATCTCCCACCCCCAAAGGGTTTCCACAGGCTGGTCACCAACACTGTTGAAGGATCACATCCTGACTGCAGGAGCATCACCCAGAAGAATGTGAGGAGCACTGACGAGTGGGATTTCTCTGGGGTCTTTCTGGAGCAATGAACAGTGTAAAACGGATAGGGAAATGTTGCTTGTCACCTGGTGAGAGCACAATCACAAAGAGTGACTCTTCCGGCTGGGAGTCTGCTGACATGTGTATGACATTATCATATAACCCACTTTATATGCTTCTCCTTGTCTGGATATATGGATTAAGATATGGACTAAGCTTATCCATTCAGGCCATGGTGCTAGACTCTGCCAAAAGCTGTTCTGAAAATGAAGGAGGCTACATCTGTAACTTTCCCCATCTGTTCTTTGCATAATTTCCTTGAAAATAAATATACCAGACAACATCACACTTGAGACTTTAACCTTTTTTGAAGTTATCCTGGCTTGGTTTTGTCATCCAGGATTTTTCCAGGTGTTTTGTGATCTCACTTAAAATTAACATGTCCAGGATCCAAGCCTCGCATTAGCACTGAGATCAGACTCAGACAGGTACTTAAAATAGTTTAAATTCATTCTTGAGTTCATTTTATTTACATCTCCCAAGCCTTTCCTATGAAAGAAAACAAAAAATGCATGCAAATAACAATTCTGAATGTCATCGGCAATGCCTGATCTATTTTAAATTACTGCTTTATCATATTTCACTGCTGAACATATACACTGCAAAATTATTCTAATTCCATATTCCTACGGAAAAAAAATGCAGTGCACAGACATGTGCACCCTGGGTTAAGTCCCCTGTTATTCACTCCACAGTCCTGAAATTAAAGTGGCATTTCTAATTTTCATAGCCGAGGAGGCAAAACAAACTAAGCACAACATGGCAGTATGTGTGACCATACAGCACTAATTACTACACTGGCAGGAGCCACCAGCACTCACGTAAACCCCAACAAGACTGACTCAGGATGTTATTTTTCTACCTACTACCACCCTATGCTCAGTACATTTTCATGAACTGCTGCCATTTTAGCACAAGCAGAACTATACACAGCATACACTGACTGAAAATGAGTGTATATGTTATTGACATAGTAAGTAGATGATATTCCATTATCAGGATATCAGTATTGCAGTAATTGATTTGGGCCTTTATTTTTTTCCCCTTTATCAAAATATCATCCTCTCAAATTAATTACAGTGACTTGGATAATTCTTATTAACAAAGAGGTATGTAATTTGGAAGAATAATCCCAGTTTAACAACAGCAAAAAGCACAGTTCCTGCTTGATGACCTGAAGTGTTTTACAAAGGAAAGTAACTTTTTACATACGAATGATGCTAATTTGACCTTTGCTTTTCCTTTGTTTGAAAACTGAAATATTTGAAATAGTTTGGAAGAGTTCAGGGAAGAAACCTGGTCCTCCTATATATATATTTGCAAACCATCTAGTGCATTCCTTTGAGATCACTGACAGCATATAAACTATTTATTGGGAAATAAAGTATTTCCTTATACACCAGCCAAACATGGTGAAATGTAAACATTTATTTGGGAGTTAAATGAAGCAGCGAGTGATATTTTGTGGGATTAACTTGTGTTCAGGTTGCAAGTTATTTGGTAGAAGGTAGTCTTTAAAAAAAATAGATCAAATCATGCTGGAGCCATCACTAGCACCCAGCTCTGCCTTTACTGTCTCTGAACCAAATATAGGACCGAAACATGGAAATCCAATGAAGAAATTGCTTCAGATTACAAAGACCTGAATTTATAACTGATGGTGGGGTTAAGAGGGAGATGATCACTACTTGAGTTCACCTCAGCCAAGGAGGGGAACCGGTTACCACCACCTACCTCTCACACTGGCAGAGCCCTCAGCATCCTGCCTGCGGGCGCTTCTTCACAAACTGCATGGCCGCAGGTGGCACCCCAGGGAACGTCCCCTCACCACCTCTTTGTTTTGTCCCTTGGGGCTCCTATTCTGTGGGGAGCTGGGGGGTCCTGGCTGGTGACCTTGGCATGTTCATGCCTCAGTCAGAGCTGCTGCTGCTCCACCTGTGCCCCATCAGCATCCGCCAGCCCCCGGCACAGTCAAGCCGCTTGTCCCAGCTCCTAAAAGTCCCCCCCAAAAGACCTCCTTGCCAGTCCTTTTTGCCGCCATTCCCTTCCTCCAGTGTGGACTGGCCTGAATTGGAGCTGGTCTTCTTGGAGAGGTTGCTTCAGCCCAGGCTAGGACCTCGGTTTAGGTTAACGTGCTTCCCCATGAGATTAAAACATTCTCCCACCGTGAGGATTTCCTCAGTGATTAGTTAGAAATGAGATTCATTTTCTTACCTGCCTGGTCTGGAGACAGCAGTAAATCGGCAGCTCCTGACTGCTTACACCATCAGTGACCCTCTAAAGAGATCACCCGCGCTAACTTATCAAACTGCCCTATTCTCCTCGCCTGGCAGTGCTCGGATCCTAGTGTCAATCTGTCCCATTGCCTTTTTTATAATCTCATATTCCACAGAACACAGAATTTCCTAATCATAGAACACAGCACGCTTCCCGCTCTCCCCTGAGATGAAACACGAGGATAATCAAATCACTGGCGGTGGTAACAGATCCTTGGGTGACTGCATCCTGAGCTGCCTCTGCATGCTACCACATCACTGGAAAAGACAGAACATTAACAGCAAAATTCACATTTTGTTCAGGATTCAGAGAGTCTGTGAAACTAATCAAATTCTGTGTAATGTGTTGGCACATACTTGGATAAAGACACTATAATTTCAAATACCAAACTGACCCGGCTCCATTTTTATTTATTTTCAGAGCATGGATGCTCAGAACTTGACCGTGTCTGCCTTTTAGACCACCAACGGCACTAGGCTGCTCGTATGATGATGGTGTACCAACACTGGCACCTCTTACTTGAATTCTCACTCTTCTCCTCTCTAACTTCACAGCTGATACCACACATGTGAATGGCAGTGGCTGGCTTGAATCCAGTGTGAGCTTTTTTGTCAAAAGAATTATTTTTAACAACTTCAGATCTTTTTTTTTTACACAAAAATATAACACTCAATATACAGTTTGATGACTTTAATGAGGCTTTGCAATTTACATTCAATATGTGTTAGTTCACAAAATATTAAAAATCACATATACATATAAACTTTTGTTTGTTTTACAAGTCAACCAGTATGGGCTACGCAAGCTACATTTATTCACATAGCAAAACAACATTGACAAGCTTCACGCACCGATCAAATACCTCAACAATTTACAGACTGACATGTTTTTGCAGCTGCTAAAACAACAATCTTCCATAAAGAACAAATAATTTATGTCAACAGATACACTGGCATCACATTCTATGGAATGCAAAAGGCAAACTGAGCACTGACTGAACAATTCCAGATTTCAGCAGAACCCACATGAAGCAACAGTGCGGAGCTTATACCAGCATCAAACCTGTCCATGGTTTATCAGCTGTGTGACTGAGAAAATAAACCACATACTTTAGGGTAAATGAAGCCATTTAATTTCATTACAGGGTTATTTAACCCCCTTATTTTTCCACCTTTATAAAACAAAAAGGAAATAGCTTAGAAAAAAACAAAAACAACAAACCAAACAATAACAAAACAAATGAACAAGCAAAGAAATATTTAAACATTTTGGGATTTTGTTTTCTGACTTAAATTATTCTCACATACAATACAAATTTGTAGCTTGTGAATAGTTTTGGTCCCTCAGACCGCCTTCTTGGTGAATCAGCTTTTTATCTACTTTCTCCAAATACACCAACAATTCGCTATTGTAGTTATTCGAAATTAAGTAGGTAAAAATAACATAGACACCTCTATCTTTAAAAAAATCCCTCTGTTACAAAGTCTGTGATACTTTCTTTTTTGCTTCTTAACAGAATACCGTCACAAAAAACAAAGCTTGTTTTAGCAGCATTAATGGTGAAGGGCCTCCTGTGGATAGTCTTAGAAACTTTCTAGTACCTTCAAATATACTGAATGCTCTCAGCTCTTCAGACACAGACACTGCAAAAAGCAAGCATGCAGTTTGCTTTCACCAACCAAACCAGGCTCCCAGTGCAGTTTCCTGCAGAGGTGCTCATTTGGTCACATATCTCATGAGACACGTGTGGCCTTTTACGAACGAAGCGGATGTACCTCATGAGTGTTTCAGTATATGCATTAGGGCAACTCTTCAAGAAACTTCCTTCCATCTGAGGAAAAATAAACCTATTCCTTTTACAGACTGACCACAGCTTGATGCCTCTTAGTTTCAACAGAATTTGTTGAAAGGACTAAAAACTCACCAATAGATCTGAAAATGTAAGTGTAAGCAAGCTGAGTTTATCTGCTTCTGTGTTCCCATAGGGAACCTCATGTTTTGTCAGCGATTTGAAAGTAACAACTGATGTAAAAAAACCCCAAAAGTTTGCACCTTTCCCAAAAATTGATGGCACAGTAAATAATTAAGAGGTCAAGTCAATCAACCAACCAACTTACATCATTTAACAAGCCGGGCACAAGAAAAATGTCTTTTACATATCCAATTGGAAAATTCAGTGCCTAGAAGTAAATATCCTTATGGAAAGGATTCTTTACACGAAGAAGCAGGTACTCTGCAAAGCATTGGGGGTTATCATTGGTGGATAAAATCTACTCCTTTTAAAAATCACCCTGGAGATTATTTTCACACTTGAATGTGTTCTTAAGAAACCTGCTGAGGTAAAGGATTTGGTGGGGAGTATTCTAAGGAATATTCACTGCATACTTCAGCACCTGGAAGGGTGAAATACAGAACGATTTATCATTCTATCAGTTTTGGAAGGGTTGTATTCTAAAGGGGATTAAAACATTCAAGAACACCTTTTGGAGCAGCAGTATCAAACTGGTCGGCAACAAGAGCAAACCATTCACAATTTAAAATAAGTGCTAAATCACTGAGCCTTGGAATTCATTTTAAGGTTCTGCCTGTGTGCAAGCATTGCCTCCACCATCTCTTCACATGCTGTATTTAACTTCATTGCCCCGTAGAGCTGAGAGGCTGTAGGTTTATTTGTTTGGAACTTACAGGTGACTCAGATATTGCTGCAACCTTCAAAGAATTCTTGATGGAGCTGAGTTCCCACATGTGTAAGTTTATGATATGCACGCCACAACATCCCCTTGTGATCTTGTACAGATTTTTAAGCACGGCTTTCCGGAGGAGAATGTACACCCAGGGATCTAAAATCTGATTCCACGTTGCCATTCGGAGAGCAAAAAGTATAGTTTCACAGGTCTCCTTTGAACGACTCTCATTTATCCCAATTCTGGCCATCGTCACCTGAAAATGGAACACTTTGAAATTATACATCGAATTATACATACAATGAGAGAGCATGTAAATGACTGAAATTATTTCAACATCATCTCTAATCTTTATACCTTCACAGCCTCACTTCATCCCAATTGAAAAGTAAATACTTTCA
Organism: Actenoides lindsayi; assembly: GCA_025331215.1. Classification (NCBI taxonomy): domain Eukaryota; kingdom Metazoa; phylum Chordata; class Aves; order Coraciiformes; family Alcedinidae; genus Actenoides; species Actenoides lindsayi. The sequence continues at coordinate 19,504 of WTSP01007967.1, read as the reverse complement.
GGCATGTAACATTTACCATCCTAGACATCCTTAATTGTTTTACATAGGAATACATGTGTCTCTGCTGAACTACTTTGGCTGAACCTTCAGCAGAGGATCAAAACCAGCCAGAGAATACCCTTCAAAAACAGGGATTGAATTGAACAAGGAATAAAAACTCACCCATAATTTAGGCTAACAAATCATGCCAAAACTGTTCCAGGGATGGATTTTTTTCAAGGATAGAGGCCACTGGTAGATTACAACATTTTTATGAAAGGTATTTAATTTTTCACATTTTCCACATTAAAGGTCTGCATAAGGAATACAGCACTTCGATTTCATCAAGATTCACCAGAGGTTTTAGAGTTTTCTAAACTGAAGCCATGATTCCAAAGGCCACCGATATCCCTCCTCTTGCCAGCAGAAACACAGGGCTCCCCTTACCTGTGGAGGTGCTGCACACAGACAAGACCTCCACCAGCAACAACTCTGCTGAAGCCAAGTTTCACATGGTTGGAGGCATTAGTATTCCAGCATAACTCAGCAGAACAGCTTCTGGCAGAGGATACCCCAAGAGATACACCAGGCCAGTAGGTTGCAGCTGGCCTCTCTGCTTTGCAGAACTGCAACTCTAGGCTGTGAAACACCAGCCCTAGCAAAATACGCCACTGGGGCTCCTGCCCTGCAGAGCCCTCCTTTACAGGCTTTCTGACACTGAGGCTTTGTAATCTGAGTTCTGTGAAGAAACCCTGACTCTGCAAAGCCAGGAATCTGCCAGTGGATGGTAAATTATCTCCCTCTATTTTTAATGTTAAAAGCACATGCAGACTTTTTTTGGTAGAAAGACGAAATGCTGTAAGGCTTTCAGTTCTGAAGCCTTGAAAGTGATAAAGTTATTTAACTAAAAAAAAATGGGGTATTTTACAACTGATGCTTTGAGTGCACTGATTTATTGAATAATGAGAGGTAGGTCAGTCTGTCTGAGTGCAGAGGGTCATACTTCTGCAAAGATAAATTGTCAAAAAACCAAACAACCAACCCAGAACTAAAATATAATAATGAATGAAAAGAGAAAACTCAGAATCACAGAATGTCAGGAAGGGACCCCAAAAGATCATCTAGTCCAACTCCCCGGTTAGGGTAGCAGCACCTAGATAGAGCAGGATCACCTAGTGCTCAAGATTCCAGTGAATCTATTTTACTCCTTTTTAAATGCTTCTCTGTATTCCAAGGCCCTACCTATAGCTTGAAGGGCACCACATCTGACTATAAACTTGAGCTGAACAAGAGTGTATGCATAAAAGGAGACTGTACTTGCTTCATTAAGCATTTGATCAAGTGTTACTGTACGGACAACTATGGCAGCAGGGAAGAGAGCCTCTAGGAACATTGCTAAGGAAGCTGGTAAGACTGGCAGAAGCACAGCTGGGAACCAGTGTGAGGAGGAGGAGGAATGTCTGCACCAAGCCAACACAAACACTTAAAAACAAGTTCCCCGAATCTGGCTTTCACCCCACAACCACTGGGCACATTCCTCTGTGACATCAGCAGCCCATTCAAACGTGGACAACTCCTTTGGCTTTTGCATGGGCTGTTTCCTCAGGGTAGTCCTACATTTTATTTATTGGAGGTCCAATTTCACAAGTCAAACTCAGACTAAATTGTCCTGATTCATTCAAGTAGGACTGGGCAGCAAATGACTTCACAGCAGGGCTCAAAGACCCACATCCTCCTCCAACAATACCTGACTACATACAGACATGTAGCTTCCTAATCTGCTTCTTGATATATTTCAAAATTCCATTTGTTGTTCTTCTCTCACATTCTGCAAAGTTAATAAATGCCAAATCCAATGCAATTTTCATACCCGGAAGATGAAGCAGTAGGTGTTGCCAACTAGGAAAAGTAGCTCCAGCCAGATTTTGTAAAACTGTATTATTTTCTCACATGTCACCTAGCAAACTTGTGAGATTCTTTTCCATTCACTACTAATTGCATCTAAGTGAATCCCTTCGTTTGCTGTTCAGTTTGATGGCTCAACATAAAGTAGCTCTGTTTTGATTATGGATTTACATAAAGTAAATCAGGACAACAAGGAAATCTGATACATAATTTTATGGATTCTGATACCTGTAGAATCTTCATCCAGAACATTTAAGTTACCTCTTCTGAATACTGGACATGCAAAAAATAGTATATCTGAAGTAACAAGTAGAGCTTAAGTACATAGCTAAATGCCTAAGCAATTCAGCTGTGAATCCCTGCATTGAAAATAATAAAATAAAATCTGCATTATCTACAAATTTTGTTTCATAAAGTAAGAATTTTGTAGCCATACTACTTATATTATTTGGGACTGTTAATTAAACTGAAATTAAAAAATAAAATTACATTAAAATAAAATCAAAATTAAATTAATTTAAAAAATATTTCCTTCCTTGTATCACTAAATCCAATATAAACTGATACCACAACTTCCTGAAGCTCTGAGAAGTTGCAATTTTCATACAGGTTTGGACTAAGATAGAGAACCTCAGTCCAACACCAAGCATGAGCAATTTTATCCTAAAAAAACTTGTGGCAGAGCAGTAATAGTGACAGACACATTACCATTCATGAAGATTCAGCAGTAGAACTCAAAAAAATTAATCCCCAGATGGTAAATACTACACGTCACTCATGACATTTTCTAACATCTTTAGAAATGTAAAAATCCAAGTAGCATTTTGCTGAGTTATACAATGTTTATATGAACACAGCTGTAGTACGTCTCCCTGGTTTGCAAAAAAAGTGACGTTTTCACTTGGTGTAACTAATACAGTTCAAACTTCCTTTAGGAAAGTAACTCTGAAAGCGTAACTGCAAATGTGACTTTTTTTAAGCCAAGGCTGCCTGCTTTTAAAATACAAAGTTACTCTGACTCATATTAGTCCTTGATGGTTTAAGAAAAGGCCTGAGAATTCCCTATCCCTAAAAATAAATACAGAGAAATCAAATTTGTGCCAAGCAAGTACTTGACACAACACATTGAACTCCATTCTTTTCATCCAATTTTAGGTTTCACTAAAACCAAAGGCCACTTTTGCAAGGTCCAGGAAATCTAATGGAAAAGTTTTTGACTTCTACAATTTTGCAGCGGTCAGGTAGCACCAGAGAATTGCCATTTCCCTTAGGGACAAAACTCAGTGCAACACAACAAAAAATGATGCTCCAAAGCTTCACACCACTTTCCAAATATAATCAGTATGACTTTAAGTTCCCTTCCAATTGGATCTCAATTATATGAGAACAACTAATAAGATAAATGACAGTAGTGCTTAGTCACATTCCTATTAGTACTCAAGGACAGACAGTCAAAACAAGCAGCCTACAATAGCTACAACAACAGCTGGTTAGGAAATATGACAAACTGTAATGCTACTTTGATGCATTTCAGCACGTAGGCTAAATCCAGGTTCTAACCTTGACTTCAAGAACTGAACACAGTGACCAGCAGATTGACAAGGAAAGCAGAGCAGACAAATACCAGAAATTCTTTTCCTCTGAAGCTCAGCCCTCAGGCTCCGCTTCCCTGAGGGAAACTTGTAGACCCTCCCAGACCTCATCCTCTTCCAAATAAGCAGTTCTGAGAGTTTCCATTAATGGAAGAAAGTCCATGGGTTTTTTCCAATATTTGCAGAGTACTTACATTATGTCACCAATGCCTATGTCAAATCCAGAGGAGCACATCCCCTTCTCCCAAACCACTCAGGACTCAAGGTGGTATTCCACTGATTACATCCCACTCCATGGAAACAAAAAAATACATAATCATTTTGAATTTCCAGAAGGTTTTGGAACTTCCATTATTCATACATGTTACAAAGAAGCCTCAGTCTGCTACAGGCAAGAGCTGATAGATGATAATTTATAGTACTCTATAGACACAAACTTCAAAAAAAATTTGCAAAAGAAGGGGAGCAAGAAATCAAAAGGCATTTTTTATCCTCAGAGCAGACATTAGAAATGAAACATTGACAGCAAATTGCCCGTAGAGATACTGCAGTATATAAACTAAGCAATTGTTGCAACAAAGCTGAGTATGCTTCATTTTATTTTTTATGTGACTACCTAAGTCAGTTTCAAAGGGCTTCCAAGAAAAATATGTAGCACATCACTTCTGCCATCAAAATGTTAGTACACACACTGTACTACTTACGCCACATATTGCTGTTTATGTTAAAGATCTGCAATATGTTTTTCTCCTTGTTTTTTCCTTTCCCTTTTCAAAACAAAAACATAAACCATCCCTTCAACTTTTACATACCAGATGATCATTTGGCCTAGCAAGCAAATTTGAACCAATCATAATGATTTTATTAAAAATGTGTATTTAAAAAGGAATCAGAGAAGATAAAATGCATTAGCAAGCTTTCCTCCACACTGAAGTCCAGAAGGTACTTTTAAGGGGATATGTATCACTTCATGTGTAAAGCTTTGCAGGATCAGCTCCTGACGAGTAAAACAAGGGAGTCCTCTCTTCTCTCATGCACACATCTGTGAAAAAATAATAATGCCACTAAAAATTAACAATGGATCCACTGTCTCACTATTCAGCTGGGGAAAAACCTGTGTCTACCTCACAAAATCAGGTTCTAGTCCAAAACATGTAAATCAAGGATAGCAACTACTCCTTGCCATGATACGCATCCTTCAATATGCAAATTAACTACTTATCCTGTTAAAGGCAGATAGTGTGAAAAAGACCTTTCCCCTGTCAGGGTCTCTCTCTCGGGAAACACAGAACCCAAATGAGAAACAGATAGAAAAGATGTGGATGACCAGAGGTTGCTGAGGTTACAAAAACATTCTGTAGAAGTTTATTTAGCCTCCATGTGCTCCCTATTTATCACCCCATATAATGGAGCTGCATAAACCTGTTGGAGGTATTGTAAAGCTAAAGGCACTCAGAGCTCTGAGGTTTTCCCTGCTTCATGAACAAGGTACCATTCAGGATGTGTGTGCCTTTTCTCACATCGGCAAGATTGAAGCCTCAAACCAGTACATGCAAGCACCCTCAGAATATGTAGGGCAAAGATTCTCCTCCCCCTCTATTCTGCCCTGATGAGACCATACCTGGAATACTGTGTCCAGTTTTGGGCTCCCCAGTTCAAGAGAGACAGGGATCTACTGGAGAAAGTCCAACGTAGAGCTACAAGGATGATTAAGGGACTTGAGCATCTCTGCTATAAAGAAAGACAGAGAACTGGGGCTGGTTAGTCTTGAGAGAAAAAGACTGAGAGAGGATCTTAGTTCATAAATATCTGAAGGGTGGGTGTCAAATGGAAGGAGACAATCTCTTTTCTGTAGTGCCCAGTAATAGGATAAGGAACAACGGGTATAAACTTGAGCATAGAAGGTTCCACATCAACATGAGGAGAAATTTCTTTACTGTGAGGGTGACAGAGCCTGGAACAGGCTACCCAGAGATGTTGTGGAGTGTCCTTCTCTAGAGACTTTCAAGACCCACCTGGATCTGCTCCTGTGTGGCCTGCCCTGGGTAATCCTGCTCTGGCAGGAGGGAGTTGGACTCTATGATCTTCAGAGGTCCCTTCCAACCCCTACCATTCTATGATTCTATGATCTCACATCAACTGAACGCCAAAGAAGGGTCCACAGTGCAACAACACTGCAGACATGACACTAAATTAAGGCTCTGTGGGTGTTTGCCACGCAGCAGCTTGGCTCTGTCTGACCTCGCTATATGATCCTTCCTCACTGAGGCTCTTCAGTTCTTCTGAGCTTTCTGCTCTCCTCACACAGGCTCAGGTCCGCAGAGGACTCTCAGTCTATTGCACTCCATTACCATGCCATTAGAGTCGAGTGTGACATTCTCACCAGATGTGCATTTATAGCTTTATGCAAAATATTTATAGATAGCAGTATACATTCTGGACAAACATTTGGAAACATAATTTGAAATTAGATCTTCAGGTATGCGAGAATGTGTCAAAATTACTGAAAAAAATGTGAAGTGCCACAATGGTATACTCACTGTTTATCTTTTATTAACTGCCTTTGGCATTATCATGCCCTATATAAGGCAGAAAGGTAATTATGAAGCCTCATAAATAGGATGATTTTTGTGTGTGTGCATAAGCTCCCAAACATTAACTGAAAGTGCAGCTTTCATTTTCTGTCAGCTTTCCCCTTCGACACAATCTATTTGCACCTGGTTTGAAGTAACATAAATTCAGCCTGGGCTTGAATGAAGCATTCCAGGTCACCTCTCTTTGTTTCTTCAAAAGAATCCAAGTATTTCTGTCTGGGATTGACAATCCTTTTTTCTCCTTTCCTTTTCCTTGCTTTTTTCCTTTCCTTTCTCCTTTTCTCTCAATTCTCCTTTCCTCTCCCTTTTCCTTTCCCCTTCCCTTTCCCTTTCCCTCCCCCTCTTTCCTTTCCCTCCTCCTCTTTCCTTTCCCTCCTCCTCTTTCCTTTCCCTCCAATGTAGAAATACTTCAGCTCAACCAGCTGGCAATGTAATTACTCTCACAGCTTAATCAGTTAGCTCATTTGAAAGGAAAGCAGAAACGGATATAGAAGATTTTAGCATTGAAAACAGTAGATGACTTACTTCATAATGAAAAGACACAGTGTCAAAGTCTAATCAACAACCTGCTTCCTGAGCCACTTGTTTTACAGTTACAGTCTGCTCCATATAGCAAGGCATGTACTGCTGCCTAACAACACGGCCTGTAACAAAAACCTCTTGTACAAAAAAAAAATCCATTCTACAGATAAAATTAAAATATTCTTTACCCAGAAATGTTGAGAGAAACTTTACAGGACAACTGCCAGACCTCTCGGGGCCAGAAAACAACAGAGTATTTCTAATGCTGCATAATAGGGACCATCCTGAGAAACACAGACGAAGCAAATAAATAAGAATTTAGGGATGTAAGGACTATACATATTCAGGATCCATTTATTCTTCCTCACTATTTATTCTTCTCTTACTAACACCCTACAAATACCCAAAGAAAGAATCACAAATAACACATAATACTGGGGAGCAAGAAAACTGTCTGAATACAGAGAAAAAGAGACAATACACAGACAACCTGGAAGAAAAAGGAGCTGAAAAGGTCTGCAATTATAGAATGAATTCAGCTTTTAATTACTTATGCACAGGATCAAATCAAAAGCTTTGAACTGTCTTTTCAAAATCACCACATTCAGACTGCCTCATTATTGAAGTCATCTTCCTCCGTATTTACATGATACAGATTCAGTAGTCAGAGGCAAAACTTCCATTTACATCTTCAAATGCAAGAAAATGTTCTTCTATAGGGAATGTAGGATCTGCCAGTTCTTACCTGGCCATTTTTTAAAATACACTCAGATTTTTGTTCTGTTTTGGTTTTGATTTTTGTCTAAGAAGCCAAGAATTAGGTTGAATTCTTTATGGGTTCCTTGGACAGGTCACTCTCTGATTTCAGAGGAATGGCGAACAGGCTTTCAGGGCAAATACCATCACATCCAGAGATATCCATACATAGTGCAAGTGTCAAAAGAAGGGAAAATAATTTCACAGTGAGTCAGTCATGATATATAGTAGCCTTTCCACCTCTTCTAGAATTCAGGAATGCATATGGCTTTGATGTGTGAACATGTCTGCAAGACCTCAAGTAGGTCTAAAGAAATAAAGAACCTACTCTACTGCCTACCAACGCAGTCAGATCTTCAGTTTCATTATCTGAGAAACGTGGTGATTATTATATGGGTGTAGAGGGGAAATAAGGAGGAAAAAAAAAATCAATTTTAAATTATATTTTATGTATGGTTATGTTTTCTGTGTATGCAACATACATAGTAGAAGAAAATGAAATCTTTTTAAAGATGGATTGGAGTCAGTCACCTAATGACTTGGTACTATCTTATTTGCAGTATTTGCAAATCCAGCTGAAGGCAAAGGAAGATGTGATATGCTCCTTCCATGTTATTTGTTTAAAAAATCACCTTTATTATAGTGGCATATTCTAAATATCATTCTGGAGAAGTACACTAAGAAGCTATGACTGGAAATATCAAGACTAATGAATTAGCAACATACTTACCAAGTTGGAATATATAATTTGCAATTATTTTTTGTCTTTAATGTTGGTAAATAAGTGAAAAAGGAACGCTGTGCTGCTGGACCACCTATTAGGTGTGGAGGGAAGAGAAATCAAATCTCCATTTAGGAGTGATTTATTTCTCACTACTTCTGCAAACATGCATTCCTGGTAAAAAGTGGATTCAATTTTATTTCCAAATCACTAATGAACTGTAAATCCCAAAGCAAATTGCTACCACTTACATGGATCCTCATCTCCTTCCTGCCTCACCTTCTGTTTTACCACCTCTCACCAACACAGCTGGCATATCCTCGCCAGCGCTAGAGTCTTCTTCCCCAAGCCCTCATGTCCTGGTGTTGGTCATAACATGGGTGACAAGGTTGCTCATGGTCAGACTCACTACATCCTTTACACACTCTTTCAGTCCCATAACTGAGGTGGCCATGCAGCCCATGTGCTGCTAACTTACACAAGCTTCAAGCCACCTTAGGCAGCTGGCAACACACAGGTGTAGGACAGCAAGTAAGGGACCAGCTGGAGTTTGGTCATTAACTTCCATTTCTCCAATAACAAAGTAATCTTTTGCTTCTGTGAGCTTAGTATTGGCATCTAATTGTCCTAAAAACCTCACTCCAGGACATTCCTCACACAAAGATTCGTCTTCAGCCTTCTTTGGGAAATCGTGCAGAAACACAATTCCAATGCCATTCAAACCTGCCCTTTGGCACCCATCTCTGGATGAGGCCTTCACATGACTCATTAAAAAGAGGACCTAAGAGCGAGCTTATGAGATGCTCTCCACTCCCTGCTCTGTCTGGAGTAGATAAGAGCAATCCTTCAGCAGTGTATTCCCTGCAACAAACATATAGAATAGCATCATAGAATGGTTTGGGCTGGAAGGGACCTCTAAAGGTCATCTAGTCTGACCCTCTTGCAGTGAGCAGGGACATCCTCACCCATGCTTATGCTTGGAGCCTTGTCAAGCCTCACCTTGAGTATCTCCAGGATGGGGCCTCAACTAACATCAACACAGCTTGGGTTCATTCAGCCACTCAGCTATTTCACCTCAACGAATCCAAAAGAATGTCACAATTACTAAAGCTTTACTATAACTCCAGGTGTAAACCCTTTCTGCCACGTTCTGCTACCTGACTGTTACTATTTCTAAAAGCACATAGACAGAACCCTCAGCACCAGAATGTGCTCCTGTTCTGCTGGGCCCTGTGCACACCCACAATAAACAGGCACCCTCCTTCCTCCGGGAGCCTGTAATCCAAATTGCAATTCAGCAACTTTTCCATCTTGTAATGTAAAAATTAAGTCTTAAAAGCCCATGAAATAAGGGCTCTGTTTTAAATCTAACCAGCATATTTCCCAGAAGAGGATCCAAATAACGTGCTTGCTCAGACATGAACTGATTCTACACAGCTACTGAGACAAGAACTTCTGCTAGAAAGGATTTATAATCACCATGCAAAACTCAAGATCATGAATTAATACCATAATATACCTCAAAGAATATATGAATGTATATCACACCCTGTCGTGTTAGACCTGGTGAGGATGAAAGACTTTCTGGAGCTGTTCCATGTGAGTGTATTTGTCCTAGAGGCTTTTCAGCAACAAGTTTACCATTTAAAGTCTTTAGATACTCAGGAAAGAGAACTTTCCTAAAATAACCATCCAAAAATGGTTATGCTGTGTATGACATTTTCCAAAAATGGTTACACAGTGTACAATCTTTTCAAGCAAGAAAGGCCTAAATAAGCGTAATAGCCAGGAAATAGGAAGGATTCTCTTATATCAAACAAAATTGGAATGTGTGTCAAATTGACTGACTTTTTAATATCAAGCATAGAATTCAAAAACTTTACCAAATGAATAAATAAGGGGAAATTATAAATGGCAAATTTATTTCACCGAAGTTTTCAGAATTGGATTTTTTGAGATGGCAGCTGCAAATTTAGGGGAAAAAAAAAAATAAATCACAGTTTTCTGTGAAAGCCACTGGCATCTATATGGAATAAAAAAATTGTGTTTCAATTACTAGATCTTTATGGTTTAATTCCATGTATATAATATAAATTAAAAAATCAAGCAGCGAGCAATTCTGAAAGAAAAAGAGGACTACGCTGTTGTGAAAATGCAATGTTCTCACACGACTGGAAACCTGCCTTCCCTACTTTTTTCTCTCCAAAACAAATCAATCCCATTGCATTCTGATGGCATTGACTTTCCAGAGAAAGGATTAATTTAAGTTTTTCCAAACAGCATGAGTAAACATAGGTAACAAAAACTATAATTATGCTTCCTCAAAAGCCTCTGGTAAAGGACAATCTGTAAGTCTCAGCTCTTCTTCCTTCCCTGGCTCCTATCATTACTGCAGGACAATATGCTGAGCACCACCCTTTTCTCCTTTGGAACTTCTTTTCTGTTGAGAGAGTATCTCAGCTGTTCAACTCCCCGACTTCTGTGAGAGGGAGGTAAACACCTGAATTACAAATATAGCCACAATTAATATAGAGTTTCTAAGGACTCCATGATAAATTACGTCCTGGCCCACATTTAAAAACATTTATTTTAATGATTCTTATTTCTCAGAAAGGCTAAGGCTCATCAGATCTCTACAAACTGTAAAAGATGACAATAGTCACAGACCAATTTCGAACACTGAAGCAGCACCTTTGAAATTCAGTATCACTTCAAGTGGGTACACTCTAAAAATGACATTCCATTTCCCACGTAACCTAGTAGAAATTTGCCAGCCTTACTTCTTAAGAATCCAAAACAAAACAAAGATCTCTATAATCAACATTAGAAAAAGGTATTAACGTCTTAACCAAGGGTTTCTAGTGTCCCAGAAACACATCTCAATAGGATTGAATTTTTAAATATATTGTATTAAATAAACTTTGCTAATCTCTCTCTGCAAACATCTACAATTTCTTTCCATGGAGTATTTTCATGGTGACAAAAAAAGCACACTTGAATTGTCTGAATTGGTGCTTAAACCTTATTCCAAAGGAAACTAAGATAAAAAGACCCTTTTCTGTCTTGAGACTAACAAAAACTTAAATCGAAATGAGTGTTCTCTTCCCTCTTGATCCCTAAAATCAGCTATTTATTCCAAAATAATTTGGGGGCTATAATATTAGGAATGACACTGACATTTCATCAATTTACCCTTGAGTATCAGAAGCTCATTCAGAGGAACTCATGGAAGAGTAGTAATTGAATTTACACAGTTTTAACGGACTCAACAAGAAATTAAAAGGCCATGATATGAGGGAGAGACCTTTTTCTGGGGTAGCTTGAAAAACAAGCGAACTCCTATGAGATTTTTTGTTGGGTTTTTTTTTTCTTTCTGAGGAACTAAGGGAGCATTTTACTCAGTAAAATAGCTGCTCCTGCTCTGACCTCTTCCAACACAGCAAGGCCTGGAAGAGAAATAACAACCTACAGTTGACAATAATCATGATTGTATTGATTGCTTCGGACTAGACATAATGAGGTGTATCTAACAGGCCTACTAGCAAGAGGCTTTTTTTCCTTTCCCTGTGAAACTGGTTCACTTATTACAACTGTTACGGCAGAAATGGGCTCCTGAGATGGGCTTGCAGCCAGCCCAAGAGATACAATGACAACATCCAACGGGTATTCCCATGGAGATCCTGCAGCAGGTCACCTGTTCTGTGCCTCTCAGCCTGCAGCAGGCAGGGTGTGAAGCATAGTCCAGACCCAACTTCAATCACATCTTCTTTACTCTGACATCCCGTCTTTGTACAGGGTCAACAGACAACCTTTCTAGCAAAATGACAAGAATTCAATGACAAAAGCCAACACAAACATTGTCATTTTTATCACCTTCTTTAAAATCTGGATCTTGAAGCAGACAAAGCATGTTTTTCCCCTGTGAAAGTAACTTTTAGAGCAGTGTTCAAAGCTGCACGGTTAACTAAATTTGTTAACACTCCTTGAGTCTTCAGAAACAGGTGACTGGAAATGGAAAGCCTTTCTTTCTTTCCAAAAGAAAAGATCGGTCTCCTTGTCAACAATGCCTGTGCAGGCACAACAAGCTCACGGAGGCTGCAGCTTGGACTAACAAGATGTTTTGCTGGTGTAAGGGAACACACCTGTGCAGAGCAGACACCCATAAGATCTAGGTCAGCGGTACTGTACATGGTGACAGGGGCCTCACTGCCAACGCGTGGTCCTGCATCTTAGGACATCTTGTGTCTGCTTCTCTTCACCTCTGCTTTCTGATTATGAAAATGCCCAGTCACGAGAGCACAAGAGAAGGGGCAAATTTTTAAGTACCCATTTTGTTGCAGGGACAACACAACCAGCCACATGTGAAGGCATACAAACAGCATTAATAAAGCAATGACCTCATCTACACGACACTCATTACACATGCAAGCAGGAGGTAGCCTAACAGAAGTTTAAACTGTCAGCTTATTAAAGAATACAGAAAACAGGAATGGAGGGACACACTTCAAGGGTAACATGGGTGTGAACTCCTGGCAAAGTGTCACTGCGCACATCTAGATATGACTACACATGCAAAGACACTAAAAGGAAATGCGCAGAGGCTTGCCTTGTACAACAAAGGACCTTAAGCTGTATGCAACTACATGGCCTCAAATTTAGTCTAAAACCTCCAACCCACTTCCCTTCCTCAGCACAGACCAGCTCTGAGCTTGTCTCAGCACCCAAAATACCTGAAGCAACCAGTCTGGGCTAAGGGTATTCCACCAAGAACCTCCCAGGTAGTGCACCACTGCCCTTTTCATCTCCTCCAGCAGCACATACACCAAAAGGACCACTCAAGACCAGCTCCAGCTGCTTCCAGGTTGGAGCGATACAGCAAATTGTAGGCTAAATGCAGCCTGAGGTACATGAAAACCAACCACCAAACCTCGTTGCACGAGACAACCCAAGGACAAGAAGTAGTCAGAGCAAGTTCAGAGACACAATTAGCCTAAAAAATTAGAACGGGAAGAGATTACATGGGAAGAGACTGCTAGAAATTAATCTAGGCAGTAAAAAAAGCAACTGAGTAAGAGTTGATTTAATCATATTAAATAAACAGCTGAGACCTTTTAAAAAACCCAGGAGTGGCTATTTTCTGCAGCAGAGGGGAGGTAAAGCTGGAATGAAAGTAATCAGATAACTGCATGGAAAAAGATCTTAACAAGAAGAATTTGAATGCAACAGTATTTTTCTCAGGCTAAGACTGTGTTCCACACATGAAAAATATTAAGACGTTTCTCCATATCACAGTTTGTTCCTGTGGATAAATTCACTCTGAAATAAACCCTGCCTGTGCATAATTACAAGGAGTAGTTCACTTTGCTACTCCAAAACCAGAATTTATAATATGTTTATCCCTTGAGCCCCACAGAATTTGAGGCACTGAAGTCACAATTTGCTCATACAAACACATCTTCAAAAACAAGCTGTTTCATGACAGGCCAGACATCCAAGTCACAGCCAAAAACCAGCTTTATATAACAATCTATTTCATCAGAGATGCTTATTACAAAATGCTTCAGCCCAGCTATTTGCTTTGGGAATCCAACCCCCAGGGACCAAATTTATCCAGCAAAATTCACATATCCCTAGCAAAGGGCTACGACTTTAGCAAGGATGAAAAAAAATTTACTACACAGAGAAGCTGATGTTACTATCTTCAGAACATATTTTCCTGGAATACCCATCACAAAGAAAAATTACTTGGGACTGTCAGAACATACATGCCGCTGCAAGTCATTGGCTACATCAATTATCAGAAAACTCATGAATTTCACTTGTTGGGTTTTTTTTGCGAATTCCCTCCTGCTCTCAACACCTCAAAAGGAGATAAATGCTCCCCCATAAGGGAAGAAGCAGGGAGTACAGCTCATTCTGGTACTTCATTAAGGAAAGATTCCCTCACAGTAGCAGAAAACTTGATAAAGCTGCTCATTTTTTATGAACAGAGGAGATGGAGCTTCATGAAAGAAATCAGAAGGAAGAAAAGAAATCAGAAGTCCCTGTCCAACAGCCCCAGACAGAGCTCCACATGAGCCATGCCATGAGCTCTGCTTCTGAAAAACACTCCAGATCTCTAGGAGTCTTAAAATAGAAGTGGTGATTCATTCTACTATTATATGCATATGTAACACTTAATATAATATATATGTATATATATTTATACACATACATAAAACCAAGTTCCCTACAATTGAGCAGGTGCAGATGTCAAGTATAGTTCCACACCAGACACAGAAAAAGGATGATCAAGGGTCTTGTGCCTCTAATGTCATCTAAAGGTAATTTTTAGAACACGACAGTAACTGAATATGTAACTCCACTTGGGAAAAAAAAATAGTCTAATAGTGAAATAAATCTGCAGTTAGATTATAGTAATGGATAGACTTGATTTTGGTAGCCATGAGAATATGACTATTGATATAATGCCAGACTAGATTAAAACCAGCAGAAAAAAAAACCAAAGCAAACTTCCCATCAGATGGTAAAATCACGCCAAATAAATCCAGACTCTTGTGTCTGCAAACCACATGTGGCATAAACTGCACCACCTTCTCCCACTTCCTCCTCCAAAGGTTTGTTTCAATCACTTTGTTTTGTATCAAGGCAATTCAACTTCACATAACATTTTTGTTCTGCATACTCTGGGATAGAGAACATGGGTAAAATTCACAATTCAAAGATTGACACCAACTTCTAGATTTAGCCTTGAGAAAAAAATTAAACAGGAAAATGATTGCAAAACAAGCTTGTATTTAGCTACTTTGGCAAATAATTTCACCTATGAACACCTGCTCGTATTTATTTCAAGAAATACTTTTTTTGGAATGTGCTGATTATATTAGAGAATGTAAACCATTCACTTCACAAAATAAAAGCCCTGAGAGGTTTCAGATAAATAAGACAAGTAGATTTGGATCGCTTTACTCCACTGCTTGTGTATGCTCCACTGCAGTCCAATAATGCTTGCTAAATTAACACTGCACTTACAATTCTGTTTGTATTCAGGGATTCCAATGCTATCAAAACAAAGACTGGGCAATTCAAAGAATTAACTTTGATGTAAACTCTACAATCCTAGTAGCTAAGAAAGGTAATACCCACCAAGGACCCCATCCTATTGCATTTCGCAGGCTGTCAAACTCTCTGGCTGGAACACTCATTGCTCAAGACCTTGAAACTTAGTTTCAAGAACTAAATCCTATCTTACACTAACTTTTTTTTTTTAACTTTTCATTTCTAACATAAATTTGTCCACATTGCGGAACTATTTTCTGTACTGCCAGGCTAATTTTGGTAATAGTTTACTCATCTCACTTCAAAAGAGATCCAGAAGCAAAGCGCTGCAAGCCCAGAATGCACAGACCAGCAGATCTGCCACCCAACGAACCAGAACTGTGTATCACCTCCCTCTGCAACACAGTCCTGAGAACTACCAAGTACAAAATTAAGCAAGAAGTCATTTACTGCTCTGTATCACCAGCTGATGAAAACACCAAACTCTGAAAAGGCTCTGAAAAAAAACCATTGCTGCTGGAATAATAATTCATTGTCAGCCACAACTCAGATGAAGTTAAGTACTTCAAAAAAAAAAACCAACAAAAAACCCAACAAAAAACGGTTGTGCTGCCATTCCACTAAAGATTGGCAAGATTTTTCAAATTATGTTTTTATCGTTAACAAAAATTGAACAGCATAACAAAATTAACAACACTGAAAAAAGAAACACAGTAGTTGCAATTTAGTGTTCCTTTGTATGTTGAATAAATGAAGTGTCTCAAAAATACAACTTTATTTTAAAAGTATATTAAATATATTGTTTATATATTAAAGTATATTTTAAAAGTCCATAGCTCTTTTGACACCCAAGGGCTTTTTAAAAAACAAATTAGTTCAAACCTTTACAAAGAATTATTTTATCTGAAAATAAATATCATGAGGATAATATATTGTTTTTCCATGAAAATTAAAGATTAAAGTTGCTTTTTTTTTTAAAGCCGATCTGTGGCTTGCCCCAGCCAAATTTCAGGAGGTGTCTGGAAGGAATTGGAAGGAAGTTTACTACAAAAACTTGCTGTACTACTGTGACGACTTTGTTTATGCTCTATATGCTACATCCATGACATTGACAAAAGCCAGCATGAATTTAAACTATACCGCAGAGCAAGTCTAGAAAAATTCTCTGTCTTGAACAAAAGTGAAAGTTTTTGTGCATTTCAGTGATGCAGAGATTTGTATTCAGACTTTCTCCCTGAAGTCTGTGATACCAGATTAATTGGCACCTGCCAGATGAATCCAACTGCTGCAGCTAGGCTAGTATCAGTACATAATTTAGAATTCGTTCAGGCAACTCCATACTATACCAGAGGCAGTGAGCAGCAGAGATAGAGCTGGATTTGTTTCAGATCCAAGATTAAAAATTTCTCTATTTGTAAGCTCAAACCAAAATTGCTCCTCATCCATATCAATGGAAAACTACAGGACTTTGTTTCTAGGAAACAAATTAAGATTTCATATTACTTGTGACTTACCCTCTCTTACTCTAGTAAAAAAATTTTCTTCAGTCAGGTTTACCACAGGAAAAACTCTAAGTTAATATCAGCCTTATAATGTCATCATACAACAGGCGCTGTCAATTTATTTCCCATATCATAATCCTGCTTCTTTGACCCTGCTCACTGACAGAGCACATGCTAACATGAGCAACACTTACTGCTTTGGAAGCGTGGCAGCAGTCACCAGCAAGCAGTCCTAACTTACAGCCAGGACAGCTGAGAAAGTTCAGCTTTGCTAGTCATCTGTCCAGATTACAAACCCACCTTGGTTATGTCTAAAGCAAATTTTTATTTTAACCCACTGCCAACCACTGTTTTTTAATGTGACTCTCTCTAAAGCAAAGCCCTTAATACCTTGCTAGTGGAGTGAAGGATTTTTACATTCTTAAGCGTTATCGTCCGCAACGCAGTTCACAAGTAGCAGTAAACTGTAATAATAACAACGAAGAAACTACCATAAATAAAAAGTGATGTGAACCACGGTACAGACTAAACAGACTTTCCACTCCAAGGTTTCACTGATTTTTGGAGAAGCTCAATATTTGCTCTGATTTATTCTAGCCACCATTCTGCTACCACTGTCTGCTTAACAGCACGGAAAATACAGTCCTCCCAGTCCTTATATATTTAGTGTACTCAATGTACTTTGCTTATGATCAGAAGTGGAGAATAATTACCAGTTTTGTTATAGATTAATAGGTACATACATTATGGGCAATATGATGTAAAATTCATCCATTGAAGACAGAATGGACATGTTGTCACAGCTAAAGCACCTTAAAACCTGGAGATAAAAACATGTGACTTTAATACAGTGATGTGCATTAAAAATTGGCAAACACAGTAGGCTCTTACCAGGAATGGACTCCAGCAAATGCAAGAAACAAACATTATAGCCAAGAGCTGAATGATCATTTCAAAATGATGAGATCTGCCTTGTCTTTGTTGACTTTTAAATTTGACTCTTAAGAGAGTAATTCCTGTCACAGCATTGCACCAGAATGAAATAGCAAGGGCCAGTAACCCAAGGCAAGAAAAAAGTAAGAGATAAAATCTGTCTTCCCAGTCCTCAACATGTTCTGTTTTATAGAAGCACCAGGTCCTCGATGCTTGAATTTGATAGGCTCTAAACCTAAGAATAGGCAGCAAAGCTATAAGAACAGCAAACAGACATACCATAGTCAACATCGTTTTCACATGTTTAGAAGTCATTTTTGTAGAGTGAAATATTGGCTTAGTGACTCCAATGCACCGTTCAACAGCCATCACACTGCCCAGGAAGAGTGGACACAAACCAAAGAAAACCATGCAGATGCCAAAAACACTGCAAAGAATGTTGGACTGGTTAAATCGAATCCAGTCTTTATCCGATGCATACACAAACACTGCAATGGCTCCATTGATAAGGTGGCCGAAGAGATCTGTGACAACCAGACCACTAGCAAGAAGCAAAAAGGAGGCTTTTGATTTCTGCCTAAATCTCTGATATGCCTTCATGAGAATTGCTATTGCAAGACTGTTGGACAAAATTCCCACCGTCATGAAGATAATTGAAAAGAAAACTGAAATCTTCTTCTCCGTGTGGCAGGTCGTGTTTTTCAAGATGCCAAATCCAGCCAGCCCTGGTGATTTTGAACTGTTCATGGTTAGGAACAGAGAGGCAGCTCTCAGAACATTTCAGCAATCTTGCAATCAAAAGGCATCTGCAATATTAAAAACAAATATACACACAGTGTAAGAGGCACACTACTGTTCAAATGACGTTTGAAGAAGTTCCATAATATTAGTCAGTTGTACAAATCTAATTTTCCAGTTTTCTGAGCGATAGGATATGGCATCACATTTTAAGTGCATCAGTCACAGGGTAAAATCATTATCTGCATGCATTATGTAACACAGCTATAGCATACGGTGTCTTTATAGTCTCTGTACATGTAAGATATACAAAATCATGTATAAAACAGAGAATGCTCGTGTACATATAACCAGAGAAAACACTGAAAACATTCTGGCTGTGAAACTGCATATATAAAGAAATATACTCCCAAACATACTCCTAAAATGAAAGTATTTATCAGCCCAACCACAGTCAAAAGTGAAATACTCAAACGGGAATGTTCTGAGATGATAATCTCAATCCATTTTTCTTCGCACTGTTAGGCATTTATTTTCAAAACAATGTCCTAACATCTTCCAAGCATTCTCTTGTCGTAATTCAATGTTTTAAAGCTTTAACCTAACCAACACTGAACTCTCCAACTGAAACACAAACTTGTACTTCAGACGCTCCTTTATTCAGAAGCCCATTCTGCAAGTTACTTTACACTTTTATCTCCCATCTCTACTCTCGGGACATTTCTGCTGGCAAAAACTTCCCATGCAGAAAACAACAACACAAAAACAAAAAAAGAGTCGGCTTTAAATAACGCACATCAGGAAAAGCCGCCCGCAACCTCTCAGTTTCTGAGCGAGATCAGAAACCGGACACACCGGAGCGACAGGGATTCCGCCGGCTCGGGACTGATGATGCTGCTGCCCCGCAGCGCAGCCGGCAAATTCCTGGGACGGAGTCGCCCTCGCCCCCTACCTTCCGCCAGCCCCGGGTGGGCAGCGGCGCCGCCGCCCGCAGCGCCCTTAAGTGACCGTCGCCGCCAGGGGCGGGGCGAGCCCCCCACGCCGGGCACAAGTGGCACCGGCAGCTGCCGGTACCGGCTCCCCGCGCCTTCCCACCCCTCAAGGCTCCCACCGCCCAGCCCCGGCCGGCGCGCCCCGCTCACCTCCGCTGCGCTCCGCGCCGCCGGGGAGAGGCAGGCGGCGCAGAGCGGTGCCCCTCCGGCC
>WTSP01007966.1:6639-60519 GCA_025331215.1 Actenoides lindsayi | reverse complement strand
GGCAGGGGGAAAGTGGTCTCCAGGCCGGCACGTTCAGCTCCGCTGCCGGGATGCGAGCGCTGCTTCCCTGGAGGGCCCACCTGCATAAAGCCAGGGGGCCCTGTGCGGTCAGGCCACAGGCCGCGGTACGAGGTGCTGGCTGGCAGAGACTGGCTTCGCGGGGGTCTTTTTCCCCTTAGTGGCCTACACCTGTATTCTTTGCATCGGAGATCCTTCAGGTTTTCCCAGGATTAGGGTATGAGTGCATTCTGTATTTACTGAGCAAATGCAATGACGTTTACTTTTTGATGGACATTTAGACAAAATTTAGGATTAGGAGCTTCGTGGTGTGAAGGTTGGGCCCTTCAGTGGTGCTGATGGAAAACAAAATGTTGGAGAACTACCCTGGGTGAGTGGTGTCCTTTGTGCAGCACCGTGGAGATACCTGAGCTACGTGCCTCCCCTGCACCTCTTTGTGCCCTGCGAGCTGCGAGTACCAATCAGCTTCTTAACAGATCATCAAAACTCCCATAAAAGCCACCCCAAGATTTACAGCAGGCCCTGCACAGATACACCCAACTTGTGCTTCCTCCTCAGTGCCAGCTGGAGGGTGAGGCTCCGATGGCACTGCGTGGCTGCGACTGCGCCTCTCCTTGCACTGCCTGCTCAAGGTGCCCAGTGTGCCAGCAATGAGGCTGCTTGGCTTCCTGCCCCTCGAGTTACAATTCTCTGTCTCTATTCTACACGCCTGTTAGGAAAATCTAAAAATAGATGTTTGGAATCAATCCTATTGCAATTTCTCAGATCACTATCAAGAATTGGCCTGGTCTCTTAGAGTCATTCCTAAAGCAAACTCTTAGTTTTACATCCCCATATTTGGCTTTTGTTCTGTTTTAAAGCGGGGAAATCTAGTCTATGTTTATGTGTGAGAGCCATAGCTACAATGGTATCTTTACTTTTCACCAGTGCTTTCCACACATGCTTTTTTAACTAGACTTTTCCTTACAACCGTTAATCCTGGAGCAGGAATTTCCTATTGCATTCCTCACGACAGGAGGGCAAGAGGGAGAGGCTGCTCTTTCTCTAGCAATATCCTTTTCCACCCTTCCTGTTTATATAGCATTTTTAACAGGATGGAGCTGTCTGACAGTGACTTTGCCCTAGCTATAGCTCACTTGCTCCCCATATGTTTCACCCAGTTATAGCCCGCTCGTGTAGCCTGGGACTGCTTCTCCTTCACCTCCTGGCTTGAGCTGAGGAGTGCATAAGGAAGGTAGGGCCAGTGCCAGGGCTCTGCTGTGACACCGCTGCTTCCCTGCTGCACCCAGAGCTGAACAGCTGCTCTCCAAGGCTGGGATGCGCTGGGGAAGGGACAGGATGCAGGTTAAAACCTCTCCCTCTGCAAAATAATAAAAGTGTTCCGAGACACAAATATCTTTATAGACCAAAGGCGGGGGTCTCAAAACACTGGGTTTTCCAAAACCTCTCTGATCAACTTCTAGTGAGCAAAAAATACAGTAGATACTTCAGTGCTCTGTTCCTCTATCTTCATCTATCTGATGGGAAGTTGAGGCCCATCCTGGTTCGTGGCTTTCACCATCACCTCAGGAGCAAAAAGGTGATTTTCACAGGTGCCAAGCTCATGCATCCCAACGCACGAGTCCACAGGCAGTGTCCCTGAAGTGCAAGAACCATGGGATTTCTCCCTGCAACAGCAGCAGTGCACACAATGAGACGTCAGTCCCGTTCTCTCTGGAACTGGTGATGGTTACTGGTGTCACTCAGAACAAGCTAGCTCAGCAGTCTCCCCAGCCCCTCAGAGGACAGGAAACAAAACGATGCGTCTAAATTAAGGAGGTACTTTTTTCAGAGTCTAAACTGACCACTTCTACCATGGTGGCTCACCTTGTGTATTTCCAGGAGATATTCCAGAACCAATTTTCTGTTAAGATCTTGATTGCATCCTAGATTTTTGCAGGACATGAAATCTAAGAAACTCTTTGGTGCTAAAAGTAAATGCCAAAACCCCCAGAAAAAGCAGCTACCATTACAAATACCTAGCTCATAGAACAAGAAAAGACTATATACATCATCTCAATATGTAAAATACAATTTATTGTATTTAGGCCATTCGTAAGTATCAACACAATGTAGTATGTTTGAAACAAACATCTTACCAATAAATACTATCTAAACATTATCTTTTGATCAAATATGTAGAGTATATTGACTTGATATTGCACAGTGAGTTCCAGCTGACACTTCCATCGTGCATTCAGTTTGTTACAGGGATAGTCTGCCACAAATACTGCAAAGCATCAGAGTTGACTTTTCCAAGTGAAAAAGCTGAGCTGTTTCATTTGGGACTGAAGGTCGATACAAATGTCAGTGTCCTAAGTTAATCGGCTATGGATTCACAGAACCTAACGTTCTCGTGAATTAGGAGACTTTGTTTCTAATATGATTCTTGCAGAACGGTAAAAAAATTCCCACTTTCAAACAGAATAAAAATACTATCATCAAACTTACGTTAACAGACAACTCCAGTGATCAGTGAGCTTGTGATCAAAATCACTGCAGTGACTTTGTTTTCTCTTGTTTGAATCTAAATATAATTAACACCGTTGATCTTTTCAGAGATGTATCTCACCACTTCATTTCAAAGGTTGGACCGTGCAAGCCCCCAGCATTACTCCAGCACTTTGCTCCCTCTGTGCCCCTGCTCAGGTTAGAGTCAGTACCTGTCAGTATGTGCATATATGACACGCTCTGTAATAGTTTTCAGTGCATAAATGCAGACACAATTTCCCAATCGTTCTGTAATTAACCGTATCGCAGATTTATCTGATTAAATCTTAATCCCACAGCATCAGCTCCGCACGGGGGTAGTCCTGCCCGTCTATGTTGTGTTCCTATGCTCATGCAGAGGGCTGGGTGCTGCCAGCATTGCAGCCAGGTCTTCTGCTTCCCTGAAAGCCCACAGCTGCTGGATCAGATGGGCTCATGTGCTCTGGTGAGCACAGGATCAAAGACTGGCAGGACTATAGCTCACAGCAGGTTTCCAACAACTCAGTGTCAGTCCTTCTCAAGTCCAACCACAACTGAATTATGGCCACGCCAGTGGGAGATTCCTGTTAAGAGTAAGGACTGTATGATTTGGCCTGTAAGGGTTGACCTGCATTTGCATGAACTTACACGGCTCTGACACTGCAGAAGGACCTTAAAACAGGCATATAATGCTTTAATACACGTTTGAGCAACACTGCCCTGACAAAGTGGTATGAACTGCTCACAATGCAAATGAGAGTCATGCTCATAGACTGACTTGGAAAAGATTTGCCCACCAGTATAATGGCGCTTCGTGCGTGGTGTGTAATATCCCTTAGTGCTTAGCATGTAGTATTCCTTAAGTAAAAGAAAATTCACTCACCAAGTGATACAATTAAAAATTTCTAAGAAACTACTGGTTAAGTATTACCTCATGATTATGTAAATCATGTTTTTCTCCCTCCTTTTTGCAGTTTATCAGTTTGTATATATTTAGATTCTTTATGTTCAGGTAACAGAGATGAAATACTTATTTCTATCTAAGAAGACAGTAGGAAAAAACAGGGACTGAAAGTACTCCTTTTCTGTACAAAAAATACATTTGTATGACAACAGCCAGTACCTTCACAGTAGGTCCTTTGCTTCTCTACTTACTACCAAGGTTCAGTCATCCATAATGCCATCATAAAGTATCAGAATTGGTTTTCTTTTTGCTTTTCAACACCAAAATTCGATGCACTACAAAGGAATGTTTCCAAAGTCTTATGCTACATCCTGATAGAATGATAGAATCAGGAATCTATTTTTTTTTCTCTCTCTCTCTTTTTTTTTTTTTAACTTTGAAAAGGAAATCAATTCATGCAAATAAATACATAATGTGCACTGAAATACTCAATTCTATGATACAGGTGACTTCAGAGAAAAGTGCCTTTATAATTATCTGAACTAGTTCTAATAAAAGAAGATAGTTTCAAAACAGAATTAAAACCATTCCGTTTTACTACAAATTGATGTTTGCTATGTGTTCAAGCAGATTACATTTTCTACCTAGCTGTGTTAACCCGGGGGTTTTGTGTCACTCTTTTGTAGTGTAGCAAACAGTTGATTTTGAGGGGGGTTTTATGCAGTTTTTGTAGTCCAGGGTTTCAGTCTTCGTTTGATTTTGCATACAGGATCTCAGGTTAAGCCCAGATCTGCAGAGAGAGTTGAACAATCGTTTATGACATTGACTATTTTATCAAATGTTTATTAAAATTTGGCAAGGCTGAGATTAGTGGTGCAGAGTATCAGCAGCAATTATATTATTTAACCCATAAGTTAAAAATTTAACAGTTCTGCTAGTGTTTGTTATTTTAATTTTCTGTTCATATTTTACACTGTGTTTTTATATCCTCGTTAGTCCCTCTAGAGTCAATTTTCCTGTAACAAACCTTTGCCCTCTTTTTTTAAACAATCAAACAAAGAAAGAAGCACCCAAAGTGGGTGTTCCCAGCACTTACTCGGAGAGTGTGGTCCCAGGAGCCCGAGCAGAATGCTGTCCCATCAGGAGAGACCCGCAAGGTGCTGACTCGGTTTTCATGTCCAAACAGAATGGATACACGGGACCCTTTCAACACATCCCAGACATTTATGGTGTAATCATTATAGCCTGCAAACAGCAGGCGACCTACAAAGAGAAAGAGCTTTTACAGAGGTCTTAAGTAGGTAACACGTACTGACTGCAGCAATGGCCCTCTGCAAGCCATTCAGCACCAGTGAGCCACAGCCCAGCTTTCCTGTGCCACCCTCTGCCCCCAGCGAGCCCTACCCACTGCTTTCCTCAGGCTGGCTGTGCTCCCCTTAGACAACTCTGCACCGCTGCGGAGCCATTCATACTAAATGCTGAACCAATTCAAATGTATTAGTTAAAAGTATAGTTAAAATTGAGTTAAATTATACATAATCTGTGCAGTCATTAGAGATGGGGGGTGACTACAAATCACAAAAGTCTGAAAAGCACCTCAACAGGTAATGTAGGGTAATAATATTTTGCACAGACTTTATGCAAGAAGTTGAATACAACTGATGAAATGAGTAGCAGATAATCTGGTGATTCACTGCACCCAGTGGGAAGAGCTGTGGTGCCTGTGACCGTGACAGTGACATTTGCATCTGTCTCAGGAGGAGGGCAGTTCACCACCCGCTCATCCCCACAGAGGGTGACTGGAGGAGCTCTGCATTTGTGCTGGGGCAGGAGAGAGAAGACTCGAGCTCGTGTCTCCGGATCTGGAGTAAAAAAATGGTAATGTCTCTGTCTTCATGCTTCTCTAACACACTATTAATCATTTGTTATCCTTTTAAAAACTATTTCTGTAAGTGCGCTTAACAGTCTAGTTACATTTCAGGTTTCCTTTGAAATGTTTTTAATCATTATTGTGAAATTGTAGTCCAGCTGTACTTAATGGCAAAATATTTCCTTCCTTCAGCATGGCCAGGAAAATACTTTCCATTGCTACAATGAAGCCAGCTAGGTTATTTAAAGAGTAATTATTTTTACAGAGGCAAAAAAATGGCTTCAATGCATTAAAAGTTTCTTTTGGAACTTAGTATTGCTTTTAATAACTTTGTTATAACAAATGCTTTATCAAATCAACTGGCAAAATTTTACAGTTCCTTCAGATCCCAACACTAAGGTAACCACCAAAGTTGATGTCTCACCGCTGAGGGAGAAGTCCACGCTGGAGGCTCCAAAAATGATGCTCTCTTTGGAATAAATTGCTACTTCTCTGTCTGCACGAAGGTCGTACAAACGACACTAGGATTAAAACAAAACCAACACACGTGCCTCAGTAAAGGCTGGAGTCAATGGCTACTACAATTGATTGAAGGAATGGGAGTGGGAAGGACTGCAGCCTAACAGGCACCATGGGAAGTGGCTGCTTGCCTTTCCTTCTACTATTTCTGCCCACTGTAACTGGGACTCCTCTAGAGTCTAACAGGGATCTCAGCAACACAAGGCTGTTTTGTATAAATTGAGTGGAGAACTTGCTTATCTGAGCAACTTCTCTAAGCCTCCTGCCTGTCCTGCTAAAAAGAGATAAGTGGTGGGCTTTGGACCATGGCTACTCACTGAAAGTCCCCACACCTACATACTGGGGCAACCTGCTGGTAGGGAGGTGCATGGGGAGACAAGTCTTTCTAAAGACAACTCCTAGCTGGAGTCTAGGAGAGAGAGGATTAAACCTCTAGTCATCTGTGAGAATACAGACCACATGGCACAGTGCTCAGAAAGTCCCTTGGCACAGGAAAGCCTAAATGGTAGTCCTTGCTCTGAGTAAAACAGGATAACAAACAGCCCCTGCCCTTCCATGAGGCCCCTCTGCCTGAAAAACCTACGTGGAAATAGCTGAAGTGAAATAACACCTTTTTATACAGATCTTTGGTTTTAATTTCTCATGGAAAATCCCCAATCATCTCTATAACCTGCACTTCCTGTTTTTATGATGTGCCAGCATACTCAGGCTTGTTTAACATGGGAATAACTTACTGACAGACCAGACCTCACTGCCATGCAGAAAGGCAGTCTGTTAGTCCTGAAATCAAAATGTACTTTTGAAACTATTTGAACTGAAAACCTTCCCCAGTAAGTTAAGTTTAAGCAAACACTGGCCAGATGTGTTTGCTAATATTAAGACTTTACTAATGAAAAATGGCTGGTATTCAAGCCTGTGCATAAAGGAGAGGCTGTTTCGTTCGCAGGGCAGTGAGGAGCTGCCAGGTATGGGAATTCCACGTCTCCCAGTGCTCCATGCTAATGAGTAATTCCATCAAACTGTCCTGATACAGAGCCAGGGTCACCGCAGGTGACAGCACTGCCATGGGAGCATGCTTTTATGGTTTCCCTCCAGACAGGATTATCTGTTCCTCGAAATCCCTGTGTATGTAAATCAGGTCAAGGATACCAGTCAGTGTATCAGCCTGTAATGCTGAAAACACCAACCTCTTCATTAGAAGAATGAAGTAGATGGAAACTGCCAAAACCTCTCTCAGAAGTGCAGGGATGGAATTTCTCATTCTTCTGCTCAAGTCGGGGGTTTCAGGAATAGTTAAGAGAGAAAAACCCCATCAAATAAATTAATAAGCACAGGAGACCAGAGCCTGTGGTACTGGGCATAAAAAATAGAGTGCTTTCATTGGAATTTAATGATGGACAATTTTTCCATCTCACTCTCTCAGCATCTCAAGTGCTCACAATACTGCATCTCAGTGTGTGGAGAGCCACTGGGCTTACCACAGAGCTGGAGGTATTAATTTATAATTGCAGCTTTTAAGACCTAGAAGCTGTGTATGTTCTACCCAGAAGAACCTTGGAAGGTCTGACATCCAGTGAAGACAAAGGAAAAGTTTCTATCGAGTTTAACTAGTGTTGGAGCAGATTCTGAGAGCATACTCTGAGAGCAGAGTACTTTAGAAAGAGTCATGAAACATCATGTGATGTTTGAATAAACAGGAGAAACAAGGTGCCAGGTGCCTCTCAAATGTCTACTTTCAAGTTACACTTAAGTGCAGGCTGAGTCCCTGCAGGACTGATACAGGCAGAGCCTGGTCACCCACGGGGACCCACCAGCTGCAGCCAGAGCCACCAGCCAAGCCATGTGTATCACTCAGGGGATTGAAGGCATCAAGAGGTAAGTGGTGTTTTGCATACAATGAGCTGACCAGAATTACGTGTCAACACACACTGTGCCCCTCCTAGCAGCTTGCTCATAGACAAGGTCCAGTAAGAGCTATTGTATCATCTAGGATGACCTGGAAGAAGAGAGTCATTGCAGCAAAGAGCACTGGCATGTGTGTCAGGCTGACAAGGAGATGCACGTGGCCAAGGCCATCCGGGAGCGCAGCTGTGGAGGGCAGCCCACCAGGTCTGCCCAGCTCTGCGCTGAGCCCCCAGGCCCTCTGCTTCCTGGGACGTGTGCACTCGTGCAGGCTGCCTTCATACCCCTGCACTGTGCTGCTCCTTCTGACACAAGCTGCAGCATTTCATCTGGTGCCTCCTATGCTGTGACCAACAACTGTGTGAAGTCAAATCTCTTCCAATAAGTCAACTAATTTTGATCATGAAACGTCAAGACACAGAAAATCTGAAATGCACATTTGGACAGTACCTTGTGTAAAAAAGTTTGCAGAGGTCACCTACAAAGTGTTACTAGATTTTCCCCTATAGTGTTATATACAGTACTTAACATATATTATAACATTATTATATCTGCAATTTTGGTGTCACAGGCCCAGTTTAGTCACTCAAAGTCCTCTGTGGATGTGACCTAGTCTTTTAGGAAAACCTGACTTGGTAAGTAACAGACCTTCCCTAAGTTAGGTTGCTGAATTAACATACCGTGGCATCGTCTGAACCAGAGGCAAAAGCATCTCCACTTGGGTAATATCTGTGCACGAGTGAAAAAAGACCAGAAGACATTACATCACTTGGATGAGGTCAGACTTCAAAAATAGAACCAACACATTGCTCAACGCTGCAAATGTTTTCCTCTCCCAGAAACATACTGACCTGACACTGTTGATATCTGAATCGTGGGTTTCAAATGACTGGATGCACTGCCCAGACCGCATATCCCAAACCATGGCTTTCTTGTCACACCCCTGATAAGACAAAAAATATCACTACAGTTGTGCAAATGGTGACAGTCACCCCTCACGTGTTGATTCACGCCACCAAGCCCAGCTACAATGAAAGGCTCTGAGGGGGATTTAATCAGCAAAGCAGCCCCATCAGTGGTGGTACTGGTCACCCAGGCCTGTGCAGTTGCAGCCAGGAGCAGAGTGTGCCACAAAGGCTGGAGAGTCAGCAGTGCTGCAGAGCAGTGCTGTGCAGCAGAGCGGGGTGCAGGCAGGCCCGAGGTGCTGCACAGGCAGTGCCATACGAACCACCACTGGCAGCCCTGCCCTGCTTGGGCTGTTGCTGTACCTGTGGCTGCAGTCCCACCACGCCACAGAGCTGTGTGCCTGACTCATTCCCTTCCCGCTCAACATCTCCAATAGAAAAAATTAAAACCCAGCATTTAAAGTTTTATAACTAATTATTTTCATACACTGAAATAGAAAATTAAATAAGTGCATCTGGAGGGTCTCTTGCCCATCCTCCTACCAGAGTTAACCCCTGCTGTGGCTCTGCCTGGTTGGCATGATAAAAGAAGTGTAACAGCACTGTGCCTCATTGTCAAGCTCCATCCTGCTCTTTCAAGCTGTGCGTTGAATAGATCATTTAACGCTCAGTGCTTGCTGCAAGGTGCTCAGCACCCTGAATGCTTTGGGCAAGGGGCTCGGCCCACGTAGTCTGCAACGTCCTCAGTGGAGGAACCCTCTCATACCCATAGGGCCACGACAAACACAGTGACAGGAAAAAGAACATGGACTTTTCTTTTAAGAGTGACGGGAGATTTCAATAAATGTGACCCCTGATGAGAGTCAGGACATGGGTAGGCTCAGCCTCTCTGAGGCTGTGTGGGAAGCACAAGCAGCCACTGCTTCTGCCAGGCTAGTGTGTCCTGCCCAGCAGACCATGCCACACATGTTATTTATTTTTACACAAATATGATTGCTTATTAAATTAAACAGTCTTTTCCCAATTCAGATATTTCTCTCTTTTTTTTTAATTCTCTTGTTGAAATGAAATCCCATTTTTTTTTTACTAATGATGTCATTAATTAAAAGAGATAATGTTGCTTTATACCAACTTGTGGTTTCTGCGCAGGGGAAACCAAACAGGACAGAGAACATTCTGGACTCAGCACATTTTCCCCTCAAGTCCCGCCACAGTCCAAGCCCAGCCCTTTGCATTGCTTCCATGTGCACTGTTCTTACTGACCTGTGAGTCTGGGGGCAAGACAAGTGCTTTGGTGCTTTGTCTCCTAAGGTTTGGAAGGAGAAACCAGCAAACACCTGCAGAGAGGTGGGCCCCCTGAATGCTATCCAACCTGCCCAGAGCAGCAGTGCTCAGAGGGCACTCAGCACAACAGCCCAGGATGCAGGATGCAGCCCTGAGCTCACGTAAGAGGGCTGGGATACTCAGTTAAGTCATTAAATGTTACAGCACCCAGTCTACACGCCGATGTACTGGCATTGCTTATTCCAGCTCATGCTGTCACATAGGCAGAATATACAGAGAGTGTCTCTATGCCACCGAACGTTCAGGTTGCACTGTCTCGGCCATACCTGCATCAACGTGATACAACACAGATCTTCACTGAAGTGGCATTTTGCATGGGATGAATTAACTGAGTCCCTGTAAGCATGGACGTGCCCAGGCTGCTCCATCGACACAAGTATGACATATTCTCTTAACACAGCAGAGCTGCTTGTGATTCTTTGCCCTATAATAAGATGAGCCATTCCCAGGGATAATGACTTTATCCTTTCTGGGAAGCAAACTCAGTGGTAGGAAAGCCCAGGACGAGTAATGCACTCAGCTGGAATTAGCTTTCAGTCACGCTTTGGAGCAGCTGTGCTAGCAACAGGCAAACTGGGCCAGCGTGCTGGGCTCTGCTCCTGGTAAGCCAGCCAAATTTGATAAAAGAGCCATAACAGAAGAGGTCCAGGTTCATTGTGTAGAGATGGGACCATGACTCTGAACACAAGTGGATTCCCTAATCCATGCTCAGCACCCGCTGGCACAAGGGCCACTTCCATCAGCAAGCACAGGACTAGCCCTGAGCCAGTGCTGGTGGGGCGCGGACATGAGGCACCTTTAGCAAAGTTACTGGTAGCAACCTGCCTCCAACGAGGTCATCTCTCAGCTCCTGCCAGCTCTGATCCGCCCACTCAATTTCTGATGTGGGAAAGACGAGGACCACCTCAAAAAGGAGCTGAGTGCCATCCCACTCACCTTGCCTGCCTCACTACCAGGCTTTGTGCCAATGGCTCGGCTGCCCAGGAACAGTGATCCCTCAGCAGCAGGGTAAGATTTGGAAGATGCCCTGGGTATTTCTGGAAACTGCTCCTGCAGCCCCAGAGAGGTTTGTGTGTTCCTCTAGGCCAGGACAGGGAGTGGGCAGTGTTCTACTGACGAAGGGGCTTTAAATGCTTTTGGTACCACTGGACAGCACAGAAGACTCAGCACCAGCTGAAGATGTGGCCACACCTCATGACTCTGCTCCGACTTATATGAAGGTTTAGCCATCAGCCAAGCTACCCCTTGGCTTCTAGGGAGTGGCCAAGGGACACAATGGCAAGCACATTATTTGCAGCCCCACTTCAATGACCTGAGCAGTTGACTGGTGCACATCACACAGCTCCAGAGAGCTGGGCAGGAGAAAGGAGCCAAACACAGGAAGCTGTCTGCTGCACTGAGCTCCTATCCACAGGGGCTCACACCTCTGCTGTGGTACAAGCCTGCTGCTCTAACTCTGAGCCTTTCCCTGCCCGGGAGAGGCGTTGTTTTGATCTTGGGCTGGATTGCTTTAGTGTGGGGTGGAATTTGCTGGATAAGCAGAACTGCAGGCAGACCGGCTGGGTGGGTTTGACCCTACAGTCAGAGTTTTAATTTGCTCCAGCTTGGAAAATGTGCTTGCAACGAGTGGATTGCACTGGGGCTTCCAACACATATTCCGGCACTCTCTCAATAGGATCATGAATCTCCTGCTTTGCTGCACTTTCCCTTCCACATCCCTCAACATTGCATTATGGTAGGAAACTCCTGCTTACCCCAGAGACAAATGTATTTCCTGTTTCAGAAGGGGCCAGGTCCAGGCACAGGACATCAGCTCCATGACCATGGAAGCTCTGCAGAAGTTGCCCACTCTCAACATCCCACAGAGCACAAGTTCCATCTCCACTTGCTGTCAGGATCTACAGGATACGGCAAGAAGAGGCACAACAGAAAAATCAGCAGATGATCTTCAAGTTCACAAAGAAACAACTGACATCAACACATATACCAAGGACAGCTTTAATTTAATGAAATATTATGGAATGAATCAAAGCTGTAAAACCAATGTGAATCTAAGCACACTTTATGGGGTTTATTTGTAAAGAAAGAAGTTGGAGTGGAAAGGAAAGGTGTACTGACACAGTTTCAGTAATGGTCAGGTTTATTCAGTGGGGTTTGGAGAGGTGATGGCAGTAAAGATCTGCTGGCATTTCCATATCCTCCTAAAAGGACTGGTATTCCTGTCTGCCCCTGTAATTAACCCTACCACACTTAGGCTGCTGGAATTCAACCCGGGTAAAGAAGAGGACTGTTGACTGTTGGGAGTTAATTATACCTCTTTAAGTCTCTTTTTTTTTTTTTTTTTATTTTAACCTCACTTGAAATAACCAGGTTAAACTCAATTAATTTGGCGTAAGAAATGGATTTTCTAAAAGGGAAGTAAGCCTGTCTAGACAGTTGTTTGATAAGTCCATCACCTCTCACTTGTCCAAAACCATTTGTGTGTGAAAGGGCTTGAACATACAGACCGAACATTGCTCACAGCTTCCCTCATCTGCTACAGTGCTTGTAGCAAGCACATGTGATCAGCACTTGTTATTGTGGCTAAATCCTGATGATGCTCAATTGTTCACAGTTTCCCCATGGCACCCGAAGCTGTTATGCAATCACAGACTCTGCAGGTTGAAAGGGTCCCCGTGCACTGGGGTAGAAGGAGGCCAGGGTGAACTGAGGAGGGCTCTCAGTCTGGTACACAGGTTGTTCTCATGGGTGGGGAGGAAACTCAAGTGATCCTGGTGGGTAGTGCTCTCCGAGAAGAAAATGATCACACAATCATTAAACCATTCACAGAGTTGCATAAAGGTTAAACACTGAACATGTTTGACAGATACTGCAAAATCTCCTCCCATAAACAGAGCTCTGCAAAGCTGCAGAACAGACTGTTCCAAATCCTGCAGCAGAAAGACGCTAACACTCTGAGATTAGAATAGCAGAAGAAAAGTCCTGACTTGTCTTTCTGGCTAGCTTTTAAGCCTAGATCAATGAACTTCTCTGTTCTGAGGAATATTTCTACTTGCCTGAGGAATGAAGACTTTCAGATCTGAAGATCTGCTCTCATAATAGTGTGTAAGAACGATGTGAGGGGAATGGGAGTAGCTAAAGGTGTAAGGGAAGGGTGGGAGTAGCTAAAGGTGTACGGGAAGGGTCTGTTGGCAACCCAGAGCTCCACCTAATGCTTTAAGATAAATGTTACAGACTCAACTTCAGGATATTGCTACTGAAAACAAAACAGAACCAAGCCAAACAAGAACTCCTCCAAAAAATAAAATAAAACAAAAAAAACCCCAGAAGGGAATTAATTAAGTCTACGACACAACTGTGGCTTGCAGCAGGAGGGGCTTCAGCAGCACTGGATGGGGATCCTCACCTGGCGCCTGGCAGCAAGAGGACACTCACACAGGGCAGGGGACAGCAGGGATGCAGCCCCTGATAGCCAGGGGCACACAGGGCTGGGGGCCATGGCAAGGGCAAAGGAGCCACCCCCACCTCTGCCTCCTCTGCCATCACCATGGGCCTCACTCACCCTGCTTCTCAGCCCTGCCACCCTGGGAATACGGCTGCCTGCCCTGGGAGAAACACCCGAGATCCAAATTAACTGTAGCTATTAATACACATGGAGCACTGTCACATGGGGAGCATTATCACACCACAGAGCTGCTGGTACCTAATTTAGGAAGGGAGGCTCCCCATCTGTCTGTGTACTAGGCAAGGGAGGCTCTCTCTGGCAAGACTGCTTTGGGGTACCAAGGATGAGGTGCACGGGTCACCCTGCAGCTCAGCTCTTGTCTTTACTCAAGTGGGAACGTGATGGGGAGCAAGGATGGGGCCCCCTCTTTCAGCACCCAAACAGCCTGAGAGTGAATTTAACCAGTGATGAACCGTCCCCAGACCTCCTCTATTTCCACTGCACTGCAGATGTCCATAGGCACACCAACTCCTAAACTCCTACCCAGTCTTTCATCCCTTTGAGGGCAAACGAAGCCACAGTTTAGGAGCCCAGCCAAGGCAGAGCAGCAGCATTTGCAGCACCCAGCAGCAGGTGCTGGGTGCTGCAGGGGCACTGGGCTGGGGGATGCCTCCATCAAATACTAGGGCTGCCCCAGGACTGGTACCACATCCCTTGGTGACATGAGACAGGAGAGCAGAGCTGCTCCACAGGCAGCTGGGAAAGTGCCTGCACAGTGTGCGTGTTGCACTGTGCACCCTCAGAGTTACTGAGAATTATCATTTTGAGGCCATTATGTAAAAGGAAAAAGAGAAGAAATCTGGGATTCTCCAGGATCCCCTACATAACAGTGTCCTAACAGAAGCTTGGCCAACTCACTTGCTTGTATTTTTTCAATAGTAACATATATAAATGATCACTTGTAAGCCTATCAATTACAAGAAAGTTTCTTTTTTAAGTTTTCAGAAAAATCTCTGAATCACTGAAAATAAAGCACCTAAGACCACTGTGGTATCATTGAACAATAGTAATACATTATCATCAATTCAGTTTGCTGTATTTAATTTGGAGAAGAAAGACCCAACTTTTTTTTTATCATGAACAGTAACTATTTTTCCTTTCATAGGATGTAGTCATGATGCACGTAGGTATGGACAAAAAAGGAGAATACTGGTTTTCTATCTCATCAAAAGCATTCCACTTAATTTAGACTGCTCTAATTACACAGGGCTCCTGCACAGTAAGGTCAGGCTAAGCTGGATACCTCCACCACTTGTTTCCATGGCAATGGACTTAAATTAGCACCTCAGAGTCATTACAGAAACCACAGAATGACAAACAACAACATAAGTCTTGGGCACCTCACGTCCTGAAATAGAAGCAATGAGACCTGATATTTCCTTCAGAAGAGCTCCAAATATCTGGAAGAAGAGGACAAGCTATTCCCCTTCCAGCAGCTCTGCTAACACAGACAGCAATGAAAATGCTCCCTTCTGCCACTCATTTAGCTGCAGAGATGCACCAAGCAGAGCTTCAATTAAATTACAAAACCAGAGAGGACAAGGAGATTATCCTGTCTCCTTTCATCCTTGTTGGTGTTCCCAAATAAAGAGATCTTTGAGACAATTCACTACAGAGGAAGGCTGGCTGGTCTCAGAAAATCTGCACTGAGTTCATGCTTTGCCACTGTCTCCCACTGTGGGCCTCTGTGCCCCGAGGCCCTGGCTGCGAGATGGGGACAGCACCACTCCTTTCCCTCAAGGGAACCACTGCACGTATGGACGACGGGGCTGGCCCTCTGGAGCCTTCCTCAAGCTCACACATCTTGGTACAAACAAAAAACATTAAGAACGAAAGCAAAAGCAAAGCTGGCTGAGCATCCAGGACAAAGCAGGCAAGCAACAGCCTCCATCGGTTGGCACAGCACATACCCAGTCTAGTCCTGGCCAAACTGAGGTTTGCACTATTTGTATTAGTTTGAGCTCCTAAAAGCAGCAGCCAGCAGAGGCCCAGTAAGCAGAGAACACACAGGTACCAGTGAGCTCTCAGCAGAAGCAGCAGGCTTTTGCAGGGCACGGGTGTGACACCCTGGCCACAGGCTGTGACCAGCATTTCCTTAGAGCAGCTTTTGCAGCACCTTCAGTGCGCCCAGCGAGGGCTTTCCAGCAGTCCCTGCACGGGGCAGGACACGACCCTGGGTGCCCCACGTGCTAGGAAAGTTACTCAGCACCACACATACAAGCGCAGCTCATGTTGGGTTTGCTGGACAGTGAGCAGTGGATGGGGAAAGCATTTACCTGCATGTCTGAGTTAGTGAAGCTGCAGGCAGACAAGTAGTTTGTGTGCATTGCAACCGATTTCTTCTTTGCAGCCATATTTTCATTTTTGTCAAATGTCAGAGGGTACACAGAACACTTGTTGTCCAGACCACTAAAGAGAGTAATAATAGCAATAACAGAGAGAGGAGAACCGGTTAAAACTGCAACGACAAAAGGCAAGTGGTGATAAGAAGGGAACCACCTGTCAGAGCTGTGCTGCCAAACCCTTACGAGCCCCGACTTCCCTGTATTGTGCTGTCCAGGATCCCCCTGTGCAGGGCAGCTCCAGCTGCCCCCCCAGCCTGGCTGCCTGACAGAGCTCCAACAGCTGCTCCTCCGTATTTTTTACCCTCATCGAGTTTATAAATTGCACTGAATGAGATCTCACTGAAGTGTAAACTGGGAGGTGACACAGCAGTCACCTCAGGGTTAATGTTTCACATACAGCCAAACTGCCATTTTTCTGTTGGCATCTGCTACTGTGAGGATTGGTATTTAAGCAGCATTATTTATCTACCTTCACAAATTCACCCTAACTCCTATGGAAGAGGTGGTGTGGCAAGTAGTGCGTGTGAAGGCAGGACTTCCAGAAGAGTTTGGACAAAAGACAACAGCAGCACAGCCCTGTAGCTGGTGTGTCCCTCCTGGATGGTTGCACCAGTGAAACTGTGTCTCCCAGGCCAGATGTGGGACTCTTTCCTAAAGGGTCTGACTTGTGTCTGACCCTTTTCTAGAGCTGTGCTACATCAGCTCTGCCCTGGTCCCTGGGATCCTGGCACACCACTACGGGCTGGTTCTGTGCCTTATATTCTTATATTCTGTGCCTTATACATGCACTTATATAAGGGCACAGCACTTAACTGACAGCACACCAGAAACCCAGAATTAGGCAGTGCAACACGCATATGCCCTCCCTGTCTCTCTTACAAGTATGAAGACAGAGCTTTCTTGCCATTCTTTAAGTCAAAAACATGTAGTTTCCAGACTTCCTCTCCACACACGTTTATGGAGTCTGCCTGTTAGATTTGCAAGCTGCACAGTAAAGTCTCCCTTTGTTCTTTTCTCTTGCCCCAAGCTTGCTTTGTCTGTCTGATCCACCCAGTCCCTTTTTAAAAGATGTTTTGCCAACATGTCATCTCTTTGTTTTGTCCCCTGCATAAACTCAATTTTTTCAAACCTAAGCTCTCAGAAAACAAGGGGAAGATTATCAAGGATGGGGTTACTGCTCCCCACCCCATCTTGGCAGGATCTATTCACATGCTGGTAATCACCAATGACTAACCTTCTCAATGTTATAGAAGAAAGAGCGCAAAGTAAGAAGAGGGTTAAAATGTCTCTCCCTTAGAAGATGTATCCAACACATACAACCAAACTGGAACAGGGAAGCTGCATGCATGCAGAATTCCTAACCCATGATATAAATGCTGAAAGAGGATTATTTTCCATGCTTACACAACAAATGTCATTGCACTGAAGTCAGTGGAGATAATGTATATGAGCCTTTATGGGAATAGAATCAGAGTCACTAAATGTAGTCCTCCCACCCACAACCAAGGCAGGCAAACTAGCTGACAGCATCTGAAAACACCAAGACACCACTACAAATAAGTTTCTCTGTGTACACAGCTGTGGAAACTGGGAACTTACCCACAAGCAATGGCACATCCAGATGGGGCATATGCACATGCCATCACCCAGGTACATGGCATCGTCACCGCGTGTTCCTGAAACACAGCATCTCTTTAAGCTGGGATGTCACTGTCTCTCTAATCAATGCAGGGAAAGCAGAGTAGAGTAGAAAGCTCAGTATTTCTGTGGGACATTCTCAGGGTCAGTGGAAGGTACAGGTGTTTCCTGCAGCTATAACTCACATGTAAGGCAGGGACAACCCTTACTGCAGAACCCAGCAGAGCTGCAGCAAGATGGCTAGTCCCATCGTGACACTTTCTACCAGTGCTGTAAAAGGTCCTCACTGCTGCACATGTGAAAATGAGTTACAAAGAAGCTGGTTTTTCTCAGCTGTGTGAAGCAGGTTGCTGTGAGGCAGCCCTGGCAGGGCTTGGAGGAACAGTGGCACCATTTCACAATGAACACCATGGCTGAAGGATCCCAGGTGATCATACATGGCACTTGGTACAGGGGTTACCCAGGCAGGGCCTCTGTTTTGCTGGCTGGGCTTTGCTCTCAGCCAGGAACCCTCCTTCTCAGCGAAGACCCTCCCACTGGAGACGATGACAGACCCCCGTGTCCTGACAGGGACTTTGCTCAGAGGAAGATGTTTTGCCCTGAGCCCCTTGGTTTGAGGTGCTGGTAGATTTTTGCATGTTATCCCATCATCCTGCTGCCTCACGTGACACCTGTAAGCTCTTCAGCCCGTCATCTTATCTCACCATCATTTTCCCTGTGCACAGAAATCTGACTTTTGCTGGTTTCGCTTACCTTGTTGGTTGTGAAGGAATCCCACACAATCACCTTCCCATCCTAAATGAAAGCACACAGAGAGAGAAACTGAGGCCTTCCAGAGACATGGCTGCCAGCTTACTTCCTAGATCTGGGGAAAACTGCTGCTCATTTCCACCCCCAAGTCTGTTACGCCACGGAATTTTTGTCTCCATATTAACAAGAGCACAATGGTCACAAGTGAAGCACTCAGAAGACACTTGTCAGTGGTGCCAG
Source organism: Actenoides lindsayi (assembly GCA_025331215.1). Classification (NCBI taxonomy): domain Eukaryota; kingdom Metazoa; phylum Chordata; class Aves; order Coraciiformes; family Alcedinidae; genus Actenoides; species Actenoides lindsayi. The sequence continues at coordinate 42,071 of WTSP01007966.1, read as the reverse complement.
GCTTTAACCAGAGGAAAAGTGTGTCTCCTCCTCACGGAGATGACTGATGTCAGCCTAAAAGACTGATTTCTATTTTTACTTTTTTTTTTCTCCAGAGAGCAACACAATCACATCACATATGCCCACTAATCTCATGCCAGCTACTTTGCCTCGTGCACATAATGTTGTTATCCTCCTCGTGTCACGAAAGAGAAATGCTTATTATTGAGCGACAACTGTTGCTGTACCTGGACTCACTACAGTTCAAAACACACTAAAAGCTGAAAAAATGCATTTCAACTTCCTCGTGCAGCTTTCTGATCTATACACTGACATTTTAACCGCTCTAAAAAATGTGACATTAATTATTTAAAATTATTCTCTTCGCTGAGATCACCATGAATGGTAAAAACTCACAGTAACTGAAGGTGGCTTGCAATGCAGATTGCCTATTTTTATCTCTCAAGTAAGATCCCGGACAGATTTCACATAGGTCAATGAACAGCTGTGAGATGCAACAAGCTCACTCACTGCCATACTGGGTGCAGGATGAACCAGGGGATCTGTAAAGTAATTATCTTACTACCTCCTACAGCTCACGAGACTGTTCTTGAGCAGGTGTTAGGACTGTTTCCCAAAATGCCCAAGTAAATGCAGTAATTTTAGCAGGATGTTTGAAGTTTTCCAGGCTGTACCAATCACACAGACTGCAGGAGAAATTTCTGGGGCACAGAAATTTCTAGAAGAATCAATATTTCTTCCCTTTTCCCGATTATTTTCTCTGAACACATAAACTGAAATTGTTATTAAATACTTTATCTGCAAAGAACAAGGAAATAAAAGTAGCCTCAGATGAGTTCTCTCTAGTGTAGCAGGGAATATGAAGAAGACATTTAGGGTTTTAGCTACAACAGGTGTACTGGGGATCAGAAGCTTGTATTTATGCTCTCTGGACAAACACATTGGGAACAAACTGCTTTAAGGGCACCCTGAAAACATCTACACTATACACAGGTATCATCTGCAAAAAGTAACACACAGCACAGCCAAAAGATTGGTATAGTGCCCCACAGCTTTGAAAAACATCTGCCCAACAGCATACCTGGGAAGAGCTCACGATCCTTCTCTTGTCTTTGCACCAGTCCATACAGAGAACTTTATTTCCGTGACCCTTCAGGGTCCTCCTGGTCTTCATCACAAACTGGCCCAGTGCCTCCACACGCTCTGCCACCTGGTGAACTGCAAACAGCTGATGGTTAGAGAGCCCTGCAGCAAAGCTCTGCACTGGCACATCTCTGTATTTATGAGCAATCTCACTTGGAGGCATTAATCCTTGAAGTTTGAATCTATGGTGCAAGCCAACAAACTCTGCTTCAGAGCTGGGAGGTGAGGTGGTAAAACCCAGGTGGGTGGTGTATGAACATATTCACAAGGGAAAGATCCTTATCAAGGCTTGAATTCCAGAGCTGTAGCAGCTGAAGCTCTGGCAGACCCTCATACCCAAGTATAACTGGAAAACAGATTACCTCCTTGCCCCCTCTTACTGGGAAATCCTCAATCTGACGGAGGCTTGAAAGTACAGAGGTAGCCTCCAGCCTAACTCAGCACAAAGAGAAAAACACTACTAGGACTTGGAAGAAAACTCACATGAAAGAAGGGGGTAAGCATCAAATCTCCAAAGTTTCACTGGTAAAACCCTTGTTCTGGATGGGAGGCTCCCAGCTGCAGTTGGCTCTTGGCACCGCAGCAGCGGTGCAGTGTGGTACAGGTACTTGCCACTGGCTCTGGAGACTTCTCCTCTGCTGTGCCATCCCTTCTGGTGGCCAGGGGAGGACTGAGGGCCAGGACACAGCCCTAAGTGAGCAGGGAAGTTTGGCATTTGCTATAAGAATGCACTGCACAACTTCTCATGAGTCTGCAAACATTGAGGTCTACATGCATGGGTCAACTTTTTCTTTACGGGAAAGAAAAACGGAGAGGGCAGTCAAGCAACTGTCCTGAGTAGCATCCTCTGGTGAGGTCTGTTCTTTCACACCTCATTTAATAGCAACACTTCCAGCTGATATTCTTAAAAACCAAACAAGTTTACATTTCCAGTTGTGCAAACTGACTTTGACATAAAATTCAAGCCACTGCAGCTGACACAACTAAAAGGTGTCTCATGTAGCCCTGATGCTCCACACTGGGGTCATCTGCACATGTCTGGGAGAAAGAGTCACCTGAGGAACCCTGCTTCTCTGGTCCAGCATTCTTTGCCCAGCATGGAGCTGAGGAGGGCCACAGTGCACCCTGTGGTATCTCTGACACACTTCACCTAGAGAAACAGGGAGGGTGAGAGAGGCTTCAAGTCTCACAGCAGCATAAGGGGCCTGGGGCAGGAGACCCTGGCACCAGAATTAAGAATCTCTCTAGAGAAGAGCTAATAGGATCCAGCACTCCCCTGTGTTGTGTGTTTGTCCATGCTGAAACCTAAGATGACCCAACTGCTGTTAGTTAAGGGGGCAAAGCCTGACTCACGCCTTGTGAAATAAATGCAGAAGCTCACATGCTTTAACAAGCTGGTGGAGGAAATCTTAACCTTTTCAATGCCACGCTGGAGCCTCAGCTCCACAGCCCACGTCAGGTGATTGCTCTAGAGATGCAGAGCTGCTTCAACCCTTCGCCACTTTTCTAGAGCTGCAAAAAAGCTCATGGGCTAGGAAGGGCTCTCAGAGCGAGAGCACAAGCATCCTTAACACAGGGCACAGGGCCAGGGAAGCAATTTCTGCCTGAGGCAGAGACCGATTTTTAGTGGATTAGCTTTTCAAGAGTTGTCTTTCAAAGCCACCGGCCCTACAGGCTGTGCCAGAATAATGTTCTCACCTGAAATCTCTGCTTGACCCATCTCACCCAGCCAGGGGACAAGTGCTGTCCACCATTCCCGACAATTTGCCCATGTCATCTCTAACAGGAGGTCAGAAGCAAGTTTCTGAGAAAGTACCATACAAACCCCCTGAGGAAAAGATACACTTCCCCTTGCTTTTGCCCACGGAAACCTGCCAAATGATCCAATCAAGAAACATGAAAACACAGGACAGGAGGGTATAAAAAAACCCTCCTGAGAAATGCTTGTGTCCAGGACATATCAGAAAAAGCAAACGCTTCCCAGACAATGGACAAAGTGTTTCCATTATGTCAACACAGTCACGACTGCGTGGAATTGTCTGGTTTAGCCTTACTGATTCTCCGAGGACATTCATCTCCAACCACAGCCACAATAACCCTGCTCCTGCCTAGCACAGGTTTTAGAGTCAGGCAACTACTTTCAAGCATTCTTCAATATTGTTTTGAGATAGTTGAAAATCAGACTCTCGGGCAAGTAGATCAGCCAATGCCAATAAGTAGCTTGAGTGGTTTTACAAAGGTCCAGATAAAACAGGCTGTTTTTCTAAAACATATAATTTGGCCTAAAGAAGAGGTGTGGACTTGATGCAGATACTATTGCATCTTTGATCTTTTCTGTTCTGGAAGTCAGTTGGTTCGAATTGTCTCAGAAATGTATGGACTGCACAAAGAGAACAAACTGTTCTATCTACAGGTAAAGTTTTAAGCAATAGAATTGAATCCTTAAACTTGTATGATTGCCAGTCAAATGCACATTTCGTATTCCCTTTTTCCATCCACGGTTTTGAAAGCTGTTACTCAAAATCAGTTGAACAAATAAGGGCAGTCCAGGTTCAGCCAGCTGTTTGTTTTGGGAGCCAGAGAGGGAAAGTCATGATCACAGAAAAAAAATGTAAAAGATATAATTTTAGAATAGAAAAACAAACCAACAAACGAAAACAGAAGAGATACTTTATTCTGAAACTTACAATCTCTGCAGAAATAGTTCTTGGGAATAATTTAAGTGCAAAAAAGCTCTGATAGAGAATCAATTATGTTAAATATCCCAAGGGAGCATTGTTCTACAACAGTATGACTTCTGCCTTAGAAATCATGGCATGGCTCTGAAAGCATAGCCTTCCAACCTAAGTTTACGTATTTTACTTACGGCAAAGACATAAATATCCTGTGATTATCAGGGACATGCACAGTTAGGGTATCACTGTAATCACAGGTAATATTCTTTGTGAGCAAAAATGGATTTAAGCATATGCTTAAGAGGTCTAAAAAACGGAGGCCCCGCTACATCTGATACAGAAATTATACTGTAGAAATATGATGATCTTACACTGTAGGAATAGGATGATTTAGGGTAATGTTTCTGTAATAAGGCCATCTCCATTTGTTTAATGATTCCTATCAATAGGACACTTATATGCTCTATTTACTCCAGAAAAAAAATAATCTTTTAATCCTCCCCCACCTGAAAGTTCAGAATGTTTGCCAGTCTTACAAAACACTAGGGGCTGAATCACTCAATATGGGCTCACATTCTTTTTCAACATCTACGGCATCAAAGCAGATGAAGTAGAAGTTTTAATGACCTACTTGTATCTCTACCAAAGCGAGATACATGATTTCAGAGGAATACAGTAACTGACGTGTTTTTCTCAAGAAAACCCAAACAAAACAACAACCCGCAATATATGGTATCACTGTAATTATAAACATCAAATAAGAAAAGGATACTTCTATCTCAAGACAGATTAATTAGTATCTGTTTGAGAGGCTCCATAGAAATGTTAGCTTATTTTTTCCTGAACAGAGGGGGGGGGGCTGGGGGTGTTGGAGGCAGAATTTCAACCTGTCCCTGTCATTTCTATTACGTTAACCACGGATCCTGAACCTGCAGCTGATAGCGGTGATTCCGCATTGACAGCTTGAGCACTGACTCGCCCCTCACCTCTGAATCAACACCGGATCCCTGCGAGTCGTTTCCTTGGTGCAAGAAGGAGCTGATTTTGGAAACCACGCTCCTTTTTAAGCCCTGCCACCTCGGGTGAAATCCTGGCCTCGCTAAAGCAAATACCCACCAACTTCCACAGGGCAAGGTTTAACCTTCGTTCCTGCCGCCAAGATGTACGTTAAAGTGATCCGAATGAACCTCAGAACACGCTGAGGGGGGCAGTCCACCGTCCTCTCCCCTCCCCCGCACCCGACCCAGGCCAGACCGCCCGCGGCCGGGGCGGTGCGGGGCGGTGCGGGGCGGCGCGGGAGGGCCGAGGGGCTCTGGGGCGGCGCGGGGCCCAGGGAGGCTGCGCCGCCCGCGCTCCCCGCCGCTTCCTCTTCACCCCGGCGCGGAGCCGCGCGTTGTTCGCGCTCGATGTTCGGGCGGCGCGGCTGAGCGCGGGCCCATCGTGCTCGGAGCTGGGCTTCAGCCGCCCGCGACCACCGCCTGTCATGACCCCAGAGGTGTACGAGGGAGCCGCTCTCCCCGCAGCCCCTGCCTGCCTTCCCCGGGCAGCGGACCCGCCTTCCCGCTACGCGCCCCTTGGGGCGGCAGCCGCGCGTTTCCCCGGGTAATCGGCGAGGCCCGGCCCGCTGTAGCAGCCGAGCGGCTGCCGCCTTCCCTCCTTCCCTCCCTTCCTCCTTCCCTCCCTCCTTCCTTCCCTCCGTGCCGCGGCCCCGCGCCCGGCCCCACTCACGCTCCACGTCGTGCAGCTTGGCCCGCTCCTCCTCCAGCTTGCCCTTCAGGCTCTCGGCCTCGTTCTTCAGCGATGCCAAGGTCTCGTTCTCGTGCAGCCCCTCGGTTGCCATCTTTGCAAAGGAAGCGGGGAGAGAGAGGAGATGAGAGCGGGAGGGAGGAGGAGTTTGCTTGCCTGGCTCTCAGGGATGCTGCTGAGCCTCCTGCTGCCTCAGCAACGGCGCCGGAGCCGGGCCGGGCTCCCTCCCCCTCCCCATGCTGACGTCCAGGGCCGGCCTGGATGCTCCTCCAGCCCTGTGTGCAGCGAGCACCTGACCAGGCACCGTGCGGGGAAAACACCCAGGAGAGCCAGCAGCCCCTGCTCAGCCCTGCACAGAGGCAGCAGAGCAGCCTCAGCATCCCCGCTGGCCTCCGGGCAAGCAGCTGGGATCAGCCTCCTCCTACCCCCAGCCTTCCACCAGCAGATATTTGCTGTACATCCCAAGCCATTTTCACAGCCCAAAGGCTTAATTTCTCCAGAAACGCATGCAAAAGGGTGTTTCTGCTTTGTACCCTCTGTGGAGGAAAGAGAAAAAAGTCATCAGTCACCTTAAAGGCTTTTTAAAATATCAGCCTTGGAAGACAAAGCCTGTCCAGGCTTAGCCGATTCCAGCACAGCTCCCTCCCTCACACTCCTACGGGTAGGGAGCATTAGGAGACTCGGTCACTTCGATGGTCCCTGTGCCAGCAGGACAGATACAGTGGTGTGAACTCTACTATGCTTTGGATTCCTCATTTTTGAATTTGGTGTTAATAGGGATTCTTTCCACCCCCCCCACCTTAAACAAGCCACCTCCTTCACCTGCACACTGATAAGCACATTAGGGTCTGTGGCCTTCCCAGCCCTTGAAAGAGACCCATTTCCAAAACCCCAAAGAACCCTCCAGTTTGGTGTTGGTGTGAGCCCAGGACACAGCTCCATGGCTCTGTGGATGCAGATTGGGAATGTGTGCTGGGCACATGGAGCAGCTGATGCTTCTAGAGAAAGAGTTGTGGCACTGGGCCATGTGGCTTTTTATTCCCTGGAAGGGGAGCTCCTTGAAAACCTCCTCTTCTTATTACGGTCATTGTCCTTGATCTACATGGAATAACTTTGCTCATATTGACTCCTATCGTTTCCCTTTAGCCAGAAAATAGACAATCCGATGACTATTGTTCAACATGGAGACATGCCAAGATTGGAAAAAGAGATAAGAAAATATGTGTTTGCAGCTGTTGTTTAGACTCTGAGCACATCCTGGACACAGTGGGAGAAAACAGAAGTCCTTTCCCACACTGGGCTTAGCAGCTGTGTCACTGTCCAACCAGGAGGCATTAGCAGAGCTGCTGAACTCTTCCCTGTCACTGGAGGCTGAATTCAGGCCCTGGCGTGGCCCTGTACTTAAGATCTCTTACTGGATCTGCAGGCAGGAGCTGGGTTACTCTGCCAAACGCAGGGATGTATTTCCAGTCTTCTCATTGTCCCCTGGAAGTTGTATGACCTAACCCCACCAGCATGCAGGCAACACTGACCGTGATTTTTAACCTCGAACTGAACTGATCCAGTTACATTCAGTATGACAAAAGTAGACAGTTTAATCTACGGAGTTCATGTACTGCTGGATACGGGAGCATCCTTCAAAGCCCTTCAGGGTAAAAGCACATTGGAAATGCCTTTCAGCACACTGACAGTGCAAAGGAAATAAAAATTCTGTATTTCTGAAGTGGTACCAAAAGAACAAAAACCCCATCTTTTAGCAGAAAAGAGACAGGAAGCTTCTAGTGTGTTATCCTGACATCTGAAAAATTAAACCTACTTACATTAAACTCAATAATGCATCTGTGTCCTGGGGGAATGGCAGGGGAAGGTTCTGGAGAAGAAATTTCATTTTGGAAGGATTTAATCTATGACAAATGCCCTATTTCTGACATCTGCAAAGTGTGAAGGGGCCCAGAAATTAAATCCAACAAAAACACAGGAAATTTCTTTGCCTTGGTAGTAACCCATCAGCTCTAAGGAATTTGGCTTAGATGATACCTCTGTGATGTCAGATAGCTGGCACAGTTCTGACAGTGAAAAACTCAGGTTTTCTTGCCTTACTTATATGAACAGTCTCACTGTCTTGGGGAACAGGATTAAAAAACCTACAAAGAACAGCATGGAAGCTGAAAGTCTTTGGGAACCATATATGTTCAGACTGATACATGATACTAGCACCAAGGTGATAGGGATAAGCAGAGCCATGGGGTGAAAGGGAAGCCTCTGTCAAACACAGTGAGTTATAGATGCATGTGACACGTAACTCACATTTCATTAGTTCGAGTAAAAACTATTTGTCTTATCTGACCAACCTGCTTGAGTACCCACGAAGTCACTGTCTAACCATGAAAACATAGATTAGAGTAAGGCCACTTGGGAGCTTTAAATAAAACGAAGTGGGGTTGGATTAATTTAGGGGATAACATAGTACTAGGTCAACTAAAAGAGAAAAATTTTTACCATTTAGTAAAGAATCAAGGCTTTTTGTTTCCCCCTTTCCATAAAAACCAACCATACTGATAGCAATGTATTAGCAATTGCTTAAACAAAATCGTACGCAGTAAATAATTTGTTAGCACAGTATTGGAATTCACTATGCTGAAGGCATGTTTAATCTGAAATGGTCGTGCAGTCAGCAGCAGTGGAAAAAATAAAAGTTCTCTCAGTCTGGCCTCTGCTTTCAAATGAATTACAAAACACATCAACACAGGACAACAGGCTGTGAAGGCATCCTGCACAGGGGTTATGGTATGCAGAATATATGGAAAAGCAGTAACGAATAACTGAACTCCACTTTGTAATGTTGTGATCCATTAACTGCAGTAACGACTGGCACATAAAACTGTTTGTTGCTGTGGCTTCGTGCTGACCAGCAGCTTTCCCTAGAAAGCTGACCACTTCCAAACTGGCTGCTGTGTCCTCAAGAGCAGTGAGCTTCCGAGTTGTCCAAACCAAGCTGTCTTATAAGACAGCTCTGACTCTTCCTGGTGGAGCAAAGGCAAGCTGACCCTTGGCTTCATATATTTTGAGGTTATTTTGAGGTAACCACTCTCAAAGTAGTCAGCTTTCTACAGGGCTTTATTATATGGAGCTGCTACAGAACTATAAATCACCAAGGACTGTGGCAAACCTGGTCATTACTGCCTACCTTCCACTCATGGCAAACACAACAGATTCTAGTGATGGGGGTGCATGGAAGAAAGTTGGTACTGTTCCATTAATAAGGACACTGGGAAAAATGGAGGATCTAACAGCATGTCACAAATTGTTGCCTATCTCAAAAATTAGGCCTTTAAAATAAGTTTTCACTTAAAAAAGAGATCAGCTGGTGAATTAAAGTTGTGAGCTAATTTACTAATACTTCTGCAGGGAGACTAAACCAGCAAACACTGATTCAGTTTCTACCTATTAGAATTAATCTCCAAAGCAGGAAAAATCCCAGAGGGAAAAGATTATTTTATCTAAAAGGCAAACGATTGAAGTAGGATGATCTCAACACTGGGAATCAGCAAATTCTAATTCTGTTATTCATCAGCATATGTTGATTTTGGGAAAATCACAAAGACCGACTGATGAAAATGCATGTTGCATCTGCTGGACTGAGATGAGGAGTTACATGTGCAAATCAGGAAGTTGCAAAAAGATCAGCTAATTATACACCACTTTATGCACATGCATCCACAAGCACGTGCAGAAGTGTGGTAAGGATATACTGTGTATTTTCATATAAGCCAAAGCATACCCACAGCGCTGAGAAATCAACTGGAAAAAAGGTACAGTTTCCCTACCTGGATGTATTTTGGTGCTAGTGCAAAGAGCTCTCTGTCCTTTGAATATTTGTTTTTAAATCTTTTACAAAATAAATATGAAGAAGCAAGCTAAAACCAGATCTACCAGAAAGCCCAAGATCTTGCTGCAGTGCTAATAGGAAGCCTAACAGGCTGTTAGGTACTGATGCAATTCTTCCTGAAGTCTGAATCTGCTTCCACCTAGCAGCTGTTGCAGTTGGTAAGAGCCTAACTTTGGTAATGAGAATAGTAAGGAGAAAGTACAGGGACTGTAAATAAAAAACATCCATTTTCCTGCAATTCCAGCATGCATTTATCAAGTCATGTAAAAATTTACTGGATAAATATCTATGGGCGAGAAGGACCTGAACAAAGCAGCAAATAAACTGGGAAGGGACTGTCTTTTGTCTTGCAGTTACTACATCTAAATTTCCTCCTAAACAATGTCTTGCATGAGAATGTGCAGCGTCAGCCAGTGCAATGTACACACCACACCACCTACAGCAGCCAAATCAGTGCTCTGATCTGCCGGTAGAACAGTGTTTTGTAAACACAGCTAGCTAAACCTTTTAGCACTGCTGCAAAGATCATTTGTTTCTGACACTCCCACACAATAAACTATTGAACCCCACTCAATTGTGGTAGAGACCAGTTCTGGGGAGGAAACAGTGAAGGATGTCTTCTCCAACTGATAACACAGAGTGGTTCAGGAAGATAAATTAGAACTACTTCAAGTTGGAGAATAATCAGGACCACAAAACTCTCAAGTTTACAAAAGGAGTTTTGGAGACCAGCTCTTCAGTAGCTGCATAGGTTCATCACCTTAGCTTTGTATTTCATCCAAAAAATCCCTCTAGATCTCTCTAGAACAGTGATCCCTACCAGGAGAGTGGGGTATCACCTCACCAGTGACTACTAGAGATTAGAGAGCCTCCAACATCATCCCTTCTTCATGCAGGTATTCTGGCAGAACCTGCTGGACAGGCTAGGAGGTTTGCTAATCTCCCCCATTACCACCTTGTGTGGTGATGCACACACAGGGTGACAGAAGACACTCCACTGCTGTGCAACCTTTTCCCATCTTATCCTCATTGTAGCTACTTCCAGCTTTCACCCAAGTACTGCATACGGCGTGAGACGTTCTCAGTATGAAATGTGGGCCACAAAGGAGTTCTAACAGCACTTCACTAGTGCCTCCTTTTTATTGAGACAGACTAGATGAACTTCATATCCCCTAGTCACTAGCAAATGTGTTTACTGCAATGTTTTAATCTTGTTTTGTAAAGTTCTGTTAAAGGTAATGGGAAATGCTGAAGAACATAGGTGAAGCAGTCTTGCACACACACACCTCAGAGCAGAGTTCAGACAGGCACATAACATTTGCACAGCTGAGAAATAAGGTACCTTAGGGTAAAAAGCTTGTGGCCATTTACCAAGAATCATAAAAAGTATCCTTGAACCCCAGGACACCTTTGTTGCAGGCTCATGGAAACACCAGGTGTCTGCAGAGGTGTTTGGCAGTCCATAGGCTTAGCAATGCTTATTTGCAGTCCAGAAAAATCCAACACAACAGAGCACTAATAAATCCAAGCCCTGTTTTTTTTCAGTCTTTTCCTCATTCTGGCTGATAAAATCAATAACGTACCATTTCCACACATAGCGCGCAGTAGCTGAGTTGTTCTGATTTGATGTAAACAGCCCTAAGTGGCTTCTCTTTGGAGCACTTGTCACATGGACCAAATACAACTGCTAAAAAGGTCTGGTCACACATCTTTGTGGTTCAAGAGAGCTGAAAGACAGAGAAGAAGGAAGGAGTGCATTCCAGTACAATCCAGTGCAAAGTTTCCCCTACTCTGCTAGCTAATGCAGCTTAGACTGTATATAGACATCTGTAGGCTGGATAATCTCACTCTGTGACTAATCTCCTGACCTTGATGAATGGTCACTATATGGAAGACAGTCACATGCTCTGCAGATTATATTTTTATGAAGAAAAATACCATATAAAATATATATCGTGCTATAATGTGCACCGATTACACAATTATAATGCGCACTGTGCACACAGATTCACAACATGCAGGAAATTACTCAGGTTTTACTTAACTCCTGTCAGCAGACAGTGACCAGAAGTGCATAACAACAGCTGCATTTGTGAGAAATCTGCACTGATCGATATTTATTGTTTTTTCACTGCATTATTAAATAGTCCATATTATGCATTATTTTTAAAGTTAAAAATATGACCTAGGATTCAGTCTGCATCTACAAAAATACAATGAACAATGTGCTGCTTGAGCACAAATTGATGCTTCAAGCACAGTGAAAGTTGGGTCATTACAAACCCACTTTTGTTCTCAAGTCAGGCATGTCTAGGATCAAAACACTATCATCAACGGAGAATTAAAAACTACTTGAGAGCCATAAAAATAAACGATACTGTAGTGTCATTTTTCTCTGTACATTTTTCATAGGGAAAATGGGACCTTTCACCACTTCTAAACTGAAAGCTTTTAACATTATTTAGACACGTACATAAATAATGAATTTGTGATTAACAATTAGAAAAAGTTATTGCAAGAAAGACTGCAATGGAGCAAGATAAATTCGATGAGCTATGCAGGTTTTACAATTTGTTTGGCTGGACATCATACAAAAACCAAACCAAACTTTATTCTATGCACCTGCCCGCAGCCTGCTGCTTATTCTTAAAAGTATTTCAGTGGACTACTTGAAAAATGAGATGATAAACTCAGAAATCCTGCCCTCACTCAAATCAATAAAAGCTCTGCTGGTGTCTCCAGGAGATGCGTAACTTCATCCCAAAACATGTAGGAAGCAATCTGTTCTGAAAGGAACCACAGCACATCAATCTGAAATTTCCATGGAGCTTTCCATCAGCTACACACAGTCCAGGAGGTTTATATTCCATTTGATGAAAAGCAAGGAATACATCCTGAAGCTTTTAATGCATTGTTTTGAAAACAATGAGCCCCAGACCACAAGCTGCCGTCCTTTCGGGGAACTTCTCTGTGCTACAGTACTCACACTTTTAAAGCAACTGCATCACTGGGCCTCAGTTCTGCTACTTAAAATGGAATGCTTACAACTGAATAACCTGTTATTCTGAGGTTCTTAGAACTAGTGATTTCCACAGAGGTGACATAGATATATATACTTGGTATGAAGCCTCAAGACACTAGCACACCTAGACTTTGGAAGGGAAGCTTTCACTCCAGAAGTGTAAAATGAAGGTATGACAGAGAAAAATGCCATCTTATTTGAATAAAATATCCTTTCTGGATCTAGAGACGTTCGACAAGGATCTGTTAGGCTTGTAATAAATATTGTGAACAGAATTAATCTTTGATCAATTTGCTGGAGTAACATACAGGGTGAATCATATGTCCTCTTAGTATTTTAGTTCAGATGAGATTACGTTATATTACAAAATTTGGATACAAAGGAAGCCAACAAAACTTCTGAATAATTAAAAAGCAGTATTATATCTGAGACTGTTTGTGATAATGATGGGATTTGTATACTATTTGATAAAGATATAAACTATTTAAACCAAAAAGGTCTAAAAAGATTCTAACTTCTTGTGCTATAGCCCGGAATTTTAAACTTGCTAGGTTTTTAAAGTTACAGCAGAAATTTTAAAATGGTAGCACGGTGGAACATTCAGAAAGGCACTACTTATATAGAAATTCTGTACAGTGAATCTTATTGATAAATATCCAAAATTACCCACCTTTTCAAACAGCAAGAACCTGGAGATTCTCAAGAAGACTAAATAAGCTGTGGGAACTGCTAACAGAGAATGTCAACCTTCCCATTAAGTCTACTTAAAGGGTATTTAAAGCTCAGCTGCGTCAGTTGTATCACCTCAGGTCAGTTATATACTGACAATCAGAGTTTAAAAGGCTTTACTTTAACTGCCCTCTTTCAGAATATAGAATAAAGAACATGAACTATTGGGCAAACTAGATCTTACCTGCCTGTTCCATATAGTGTTAATTTTTGTATAGCTTCCAAATGTAAAAGTTTAAACATACTGGGGAGGTGACGACTGATTTTCCAGCTCTCAAGTTGTCATTCTGACAAACAGCACTGTCAATGTTAAGTTTATCTCATACTCTTAACAAAATTTCAAAGCCAAACAAATTGATTACTGTCCATGCTGGTTTTTCCTTGGATATACTTTTACTATTCACCTGTTTTAAGACAATAAATTTAAAATTAATAACATTAAAAAATGCTACTCTTTTTTGAGTAAAAATTGGGCAAATTTATGAAAACATGTCTGAAAAATATAAAAATTGCTGAAGGTCATATCTCCTATTGAGACACTACAGAAGACACTGAAATCATGCCATTGGATATTTGCATTCGACAGTCAAGAGGAGCTGAGACGAAATGAGGAAAATAAAAAATTCCTCTACTTGGGTAGAAGTAACCTGTCCTGATCTTTTTTTCTTGGACTATTATGGGAACACAGGGCTGAAAGGGATCACCTATGCTGCTGAGTCCTATTCCCAGGAACTGCAGGAGTCGTATCTCTAAACACATCCAACGATGCCAGAAGCACGTTACACATTTCTCCATGAGCCATTTCAGTGCCTTCCCATTGCAGTAAGGATCATCTCTGGACATTTTCCCATTTGAATTAAATAGTTTTCTCCTTTACTGTCATTCCAGGAAAGTCAACCTCAATAATGTCTCTTTCATGTATCTACCTTCACTAAAACGGCTCTCTGTGCTCAGAAGAATTACAGAAAATAACTAGAATTTTGTGCTTACACACTGGTTGAAGGCATTAATGTCAGCAAAAGCAAGATAAGTTTCTGAGAGCATACAGTAGACACTGATGATTTTGAACTTTCTTTTAAAATCTATATTTTGTTGCTTGCATACACAGCATTAACAGCATACTTCACACCAACCTCTCAAAGTAAAGTAGCATCAAATTGTTAGAACAATTTTCCTTGATCAAGAATTTTTGTCCTAAAGACATATACCCCTTCTGATGCTTCTATATGATGCAGATGTAAGAGCAGGCTGTGGTTTTACTCATACCATCCCAGGTAACAGACATACAGTTTCAGTAACTGTAAAAAAAGGCCATATACCAATTACAGCAACAAAAGTTGCTTGCATTAGAATATTTACAGAAATTCAAGAGGAGAGAAGGCCAGCATACCATTCTGACAGAAAGATACACAATGTTAGAGGAAAGCAACTGGACCATTAAACAAATATTTATGGTGCAACACAGTATTCCCTAATGCTCGCATAGTTCCAAGTAACTTCTTTCAAATGATCCCTTACTGAAAACGGAACTACTGCATCACTCAAAGCACTAAAAATTGGTTTAAAAGTGACTTTATTTAACAAATTAAACTAGTAGTCTACCTACATGTCCATGATACTTCGTACAGCTTTTATTTTTATTGAACAAAACACAACATTTTTCCTTCCTATATTTGGAATATATCTCTGTGGATATCACCATGAGTATTTCACTGTGCATAGTAAACACCAAGAACACTAAATAGCAAGAATGATTCCTTCTTTATATTTACAGATTGTTCTGTGAAATTAAACAATCAGTACTAACACTGTGTAATAAAGAAAAATCTTATCAATTGTTCTTTCCTATAATATTTAAATTAACTAAATTAATTACAATCTCTTAAATATTTCAAAGCTTTAGTAATGGATTTTAATAACTATTCTGTCTAGTAGACTAGCTAGAAAACTAGCATTATTAACTGAGGAATTTCTAAGGACAGCCATCATTGTGGTGAGGTGAATGCTGTTTCTCCAGATGTTCTGACAGGATCCAGTACTCAATAAAGTCACTGTTTGTTGCATTCTGACTACAGGGAGAGGGATGAACAAAGCAAAAAGAGGACTACTGCTTCTAAGGATCCTGCAACTGAAATTAAATGAATAAAGATGAAATGTAACAAATAAAGCTTGGTTTATCAGTAAGATCAGATCACAGTAGCTGCATTCTCTCCTACTCAGTGTCTGAAATGGAGGAGGGGAAACAGCAAAAAATGGAAGAGAGAAAGATGATGTGCACATGGGTGCATATTCAGTGTATATTCTGAAATGAACTGCACTAGAGATGGAACCAACCCAGGAGATGACTCCTGTTTCTTAGAGAAACAAGCTTGTAATTCAAACCTGTATCATGACATGAATTTTATATCTGACCTTTCTATTATAATGACTGATATGAAAATCCAGACTTGTCACTGAGGAGAACAAAACTGAAATCTGTCTTCAGAAGGACTCAAGTCCTTCCCCTGGCTGAAGAGTTCTCAAGTGTGCCTGAGCTGCAATGCAAGCCTTCAGTGAACAGAGACAGCCAAGCCTACAAAAAGGCAATTTGTGTTTGTAACACCAGTTCTCTCAGATTGATCTCAGTTCCCCGGTTTCAAAATGTAGCTATTGATTTTTTTTTTTAAACAATTGTGGAAGGACCTTCCCTTCTCTACTACTACAGTCTTCTGAAGGCACTGTTATAAAAGATTTCTTTTATGAAAGGAATAAATTATAGGAGAAGTACAGAAGGGTGAAAGTAACTGTAAAATAGATCCAGCATGTCAAGGCAATGAATAGAATTACCTTGAGAAAATAAAAATCAAAATCTCTTGTTACAGGAAGCGAAGGCAAGTAAAATTGTAAAGTAATAATATTTATCACATGGCAGTCTTCCTCTCTGACTGGTGCTGACAGAACACCAATGCAAACTTGTCAGGTTTGGGCCAAAAAACTGTATAGTTAGCGTTGTGTTCAGCTGATGATATAAAGTCATCACTGTAGTGAAGGGACAAGAGTAAGAAAAGGGAGATAGATATCACAATCCACAATTATTCCTACTTCTAAAATCTTGATTCAAGAACAAGTTTTTAACAGTTTAATTCACTGTAAGCTGCCATGCTATCCACCAGCTGGAGAAACAAACCATGAAAATCTGCCTGTCTTTATATAGTCTCTGAGGAAATACCAATGCAGTGGTTTTATTAAACCCTTGTGAGAAAACCAAGTTTGAAGCTGCTGGGGACTTGTATCATTTCCAAGGCATGTGGAGACGGGGTGAAAGGAAATGTCACTTGAAAGAGATATCTGGTATCGAGCATCAACTGCGGAACATCCTCACGACTGTTTAGCATAGCCTGAAATTATAACAGAAAGGGTAAGAAAAGACTGTAGTAAGAATCAAAGCAAAACCAGTACACTGTTGGCTTCCCATTGCAAATCTTGCTTTCACATGATGTTAAGAAGACTTGTTTTGATTAATTCCAAACATCTAGAAGCTGAGCAACTAAGTAATAGTATGATGTAAAGATGAAATACAGCTATGTAGCATCAAAAATTGCATGTATGAAGTATTGTGTAACTCGAATATGAGAAAACATAGTTGTAGCTCTTACCTGGACTTTACGAACAAATGATGGAGTCACTCTTTTCTCAAAATCATCTATTGGAGTGTATGAGTTCAGGATCTTAACTATCTGTTCAAATTACAAAAGACTATTTTAATATGTCACAAAGGGTGAGAAGGCAAAAAGAAGAAAGCATTAATATGACGTCTTTATTGACATTTAATGAAAGTTTCAGTAAAAAATCTTACAATAAGGAGAGGATTTTGACTGATCACCTAATGAGTTGCCATATATATATGATGATGGCTATGACTCATTTCGAGAGGTGTCAGCAAGATCAGGGAGATGTAGAAAAAGCTGAATAGATTAAGGGAAACAATACAAAAAGCCAAAGTAAGAAGATGCAAAGTAAGAAAATACGTTGTGGAATAAAAACACGGGACAGAAAAAATTGGACAAATATTCACCACAGGAGGAGCTAAAATGCTAACAATCAGAAATAAGAAGTTAAAAATTCTATTTAACAGGTACAGATGTGTAATGCTGAGGAATGCTATTTTTATCAAATGAAAGGCCAATAGCTCTTTGCAACAAATTGTTTTAGATAGCCAAGATTTTGCAATCAGTGCTGCCAGAAGAAAACAGATGGTTCATTACCTGCACAGTGGAAAGAGATGTGCAGTGTTCACATATTTCCTTGGCATCATCATCAGTGATCTTTTTGACCTGAAGGAGCCAGGCTGCTTGAGATAGAGGCTCCAAAGTTTCTTTGGCATTGCTGCTTTGAAGATTCTTGTCCTTAAGCCATTCTTCCAAGTAGCTGATATTACATCTGGGTTAAACCATGAATGGACAACAGAAATGTCAGGTTCCCCCTAACAAGCAAGTTACATTAAAGACATCTAATGAAGGAATGCTCCTCTAATACAGTTTTCAAATTCATACATTTTAAGGTAAAAACCATACCTGCAGATCACACAGATCAAACAACTAATAATATTGATTTGTAAGTTTAATCCCTTGTATATTTCCATTATTTTTATTTTTTTTTATTTCTTAAAGCTTGGCTAATAGAAAACAACTTATTACTTTAGCTGTTGTTTACAGAAAATGACTAATGTATACAGTCATTGTTACACTGCAGCACTATATGTCTTTAAAATATTAATCTACAACTGAGCTTGTACAGGAAATGAGAACAATCTTTGCACATTATAAAGCAGGGCTGGGCTTACAACTGACAACCTAAAGGTTAAAGCAGCTTACTTCGAGTAACATTCCCAGACAGGTCAAGATTTTACTGATTTTCTTTCATCTTAGTCTGCAGGCTGTCTAATGGAGAACAAATGAACCATATCTTCTGCAAAACAGTTAGAAGCATGCTCTCTTGATGCTTATAACAAGACAGATGATGCTCAGTCTACAACCTCAAAGGCTCTGTCAGTGCCCTTCTTGTCACAGAGCTCAAAAAATGCAAGTCAGCTTTTGTCTGTCTGCCAGCCATGGGGCACTGCACCTGTTTACTATTGTAAGAAAATTAAAAATACTATTCATCACATCAGGAGAGAACTAGCATGGAAAGAATCCTAAACATGTCTGACTTTAAACTCCAGATTGTATTTTGCTCTGTCTTTTCCTCCATTAGTGTTTCTCTGGAAAGAACAATTTGTAATATGTTATGTCGAGGAAGCTCAGTCCAAAATGCTAAGATCTACTTTTCCAAAGAGAGTAAAAAACAACTGGATACTTCAAGCAGAACAGTTACAGAATATCCAGTGACTTAGAGATAAAGGATGTTACATGCAAGTGTTAAAAATTCATTCTCAAGCTTGTTGAAACTTCAGTGGCTTTACCTTATCTGCATTCCTTTTCTACATGAGCACATGTCCTTCCGGAGGAAGAGACTATTGAGGGTGATAGCTCCAATCAGAAAGAAAAGCTGCTTCACTGCCTGCTTTAGAAGCTCAGAGTCCAAGCCATTCTGGCACATAGTACTATAAAAATAGCTGAGCTGTTGCAGGATAGAGGTCATTGTGTAGGTATCTGTGTCATCTATACTAGAAGAACGTTTGCGGAACCCTGTAGGTTTCAAGCCAGAAATTCCCTGAAGACTTTCATATTCCAGCATGCCCGGTACTGAAATACAACAGAAAATAACTGGTAAGACCAAGACTTCTAAGGCTCCTTTCAGTGACATTAACTTAATTATTGAACAAAACCTACTTTCAGGATACTTCCAAAATTTATAAGATACAAGAAAAATAAGATACTGACAAAGGCTTCTGGAGCACACACATTTTTAAACACCATCTCTCCTTGTAGAATGCTGATAGGTTTCAAAACATTATTCCATAGCAGGACATGTGAGGAACCAGTCTTCCCAAACCCTGTGGGGATATACCACTCTGTGCAA
This sequence comes from Actenoides lindsayi, assembly GCA_025331215.1. Classification (NCBI taxonomy): domain Eukaryota; kingdom Metazoa; phylum Chordata; class Aves; order Coraciiformes; family Alcedinidae; genus Actenoides; species Actenoides lindsayi. The sequence goes on along the minus strand of WTSP01007966.1, from coordinate 22,867 downwards.
TCTATATGTGCAGAAACACAGAAGCAGGTACACCTATGTGGAAACTGAGAGGCGAAAGAAGTCTGTCCCATCCTTTGTCCCCATGCATAAGCTTTATTCATGTATTTCACAGGATTTATTTGTGTTTGGATTGCTGCTGTCTTACCGATCATGGGCTGAATGTTGTTCTCCATTACAGTAATGAATTGGTGATAAATAAGAATGGCCAAATCACTAAGAATTTGTCTGTATTCAGAGAGATCAAAATGCTTCAAACAGTTCTTATTCTGACGTGGAGTATTACACTTCATAAATTCCTACAAGGAAGTTGTAAGTATAATCATTAGAAATTACATAACGTTATAATTATAAACTGTTACTACAATGTAATGAATGCATTGGAGTAACTCATTGAATCTCTGGCTGAACATGGTCTCAGAATGAGTCAAAGCTAAAGCTAATGTCATTGGATGCTTCCAGTTCTGGGCTTCCTGTACTTCATTTTCCAGTTTATGCTGATATTTACTCTGTTCCTAAAGCCAGCTAAAGCCAAAGAAAAGACAGGCACAGATTACGATGAACTTTGGAGCAATTCCTAGATCCCTTAAACAGAAAGCAAACTCCTTCTGCCTGACTGCCCACCCCCTCCCACCAAAAAAAAGGAAAAAAAGAAAAAAAAGGCACAAAACAAAGTTGTTTAAACTGTGTTGGCAAATGAACAAAAAAAATTACTTGTTATTGCTGCAAAGGGGTCTCATTTTTGGACTTTTCATCGGGAAAAAAGTCTATACTGAATCCTAACCTGTGTGAAGTCTTGAATATTGATTAGAAACAGAGATTAAATCTCTAAATTCTAGATTCAGATGCTGCCCTACTGTTGCGACTAAATTATAAAAGACTGTTACTAAGTGTAGATGGTTTTATTACTCCACTGCTCTTCAGAAGTTATCAATATGACCAGAGGAGGGAGTACTGTTTAGACAGTACACAGGCACTGTGATTCCAAGGAAACAGAGAGTTCATCTTTGCTTCAGTCCTGAAGACTATATTTTTATGTGTTTATGCAATTTCAGTCCAACTCTATCTAAGTTCATAAAACCTAGCAAAAAATATAGTAAGAGTTTTCAATTTAAAAGAATTTAAAGGATTTTGAATCTCAGGATTAAACTTAGCCTAAATAAGCAAGTGAAATAAGGGAAAATACGGGCATTTTATTATTTTACCCCTTTCTTGAGGTTTGGGTTTTTTTTTTGGTAACCTTCTTTTTTGGTAGCAGTAGGTATTTGAATGGTCACAATTCTAAAATAGTAAAACTGGTTTTTACATATATACACATAGCTATATATTTGAAGTCCAGCTCACATTAAACTCGTTGAAGAGTTCAAATTAAGTAGCAGTTTCCATGTCATGCCTTTATCTTACTTTAGCACTTCAATGTTTCCTTGACTTCACTAGATCCATTTGTTCTATACTTTCTTATTATTTGTGTAAGACATATAACACCACTACAGAGCAATGTATGTAAATATCTGGAAGGAGCAGTGGTTATCTGGTGAATAACTATCTATTACCACTATTTTTAATTCAAATTAAAGTGTGTTAAAGGTAAAGTAATGAAATTATTTCAGTAAATCAATCCTACCTCTTCCCCGCTGTACTGCTTCAAACAGTTCAGAAAATAATATGTATTGGAAAGCCAAAAGGACAACGTCTCAAAGTCTTCTGAATGTTCCTGAAAATGACAAATAAAGCAATCTTATAATGCTATTGTCTCACTAAATTAATTTAATAACTAAACTTAAGCCCATTACAGAATTAGTATAATAGAGACTATCTATAGCAGATGGAGCATACAGCATCTGTAATGTTCTGGCTGAACAAATCATGCTGTGTTTTCAGGCTAATATACCTATAGCAAAGATCCCTCTCTTTTAGTTGGTAAACACTGTTTATATCTTCATATATGACAGACTGGGTAACTAAATTAGCCCAAAACAAACAGTTTCACACATTTATATCCATAGTGTCATAGTGTACTGGAGATCTTCCTGCAAAAAAGTGTCAATGGCACCTGTGTACACAAACAAAACTGCACTAGGTATAAACACAGTTCTAACTGTGTGAGTATGTTTTCGTTTTGTTAGCTAGCACAAACTTTTCTAATGGATAAACTGTGGTATAAATTTGCTTGTGAATAAACTATAGGCACTGTCTATATAACACATTCAACTGCATAAACCATACCTGTTCCTGTCCATGATACAAGGCTTGTCTGGTGTTTTATTGCACTATAAATCCATAATAAGGTATTCACATAGCCTGTTGAACTTGTTATGTAGATGAGACATCTAACAATTCCTGTTTATAGCTTGATTTTGTAAACTGTCTGGCAACATAACTTTAATAATTTCTGTACTAATGCTGCAGTACCAATGACACGTCAAAGAACCTCGTTACACTAGTAGAACAGCAGTGTAAAAAGCTCTTAAAATTCCAATACCTGCCTGCTGCCAGACATACTAACCTTCATTTCTGCCCATCTGACTTGCACTAGTGTTGAAAGCAGAGGTGCATTTCAGCTAATTAGCTAGTCATTGTAAAATGTAAAATATTTTGTCAACAAGCTCTTCAGATAAAAGTAATTTATGTTAACGCACTCTTTGCACTCTGTGTTCAGCACAGCAGAACCTTACCTGGAGGCTTTACAGCGATACTACTACAAACTTCAGAAAGAGTGTGACTAATTATTATTATTAGTACAGAAATACTAGCAAATGTAGAGTGTTGGCATTCCCCAGGTACTATGTAGGCATCTCATAAACCTTACACTAAAAAAAATCAAACAGTACAGCACAGCCAAGTATAATTCCTACCTTAACAACTTGTTTGATGCCATCAATGGTTACATTCATGAAAGATTTCAGCATGTCAGCATCATTCAGATAATCTGCATACCTCACACACATGAACAGGATGTGAGCTGGAAGGCCAGGTATCATATTAACTACAACTCCACGCGGCTTTAAATCTGCACAGAGGAGAGACATCAGGTTTATTATATTAAAAAAAAACCAATGATTCAATGTATTATTCTGAAGAAGACAAGCATTATGGGGTTCATTTCTTTAGTGACCAGTCACTTTGTATAATTGATTCACTGATGAATTGCTTGTTTCTGGAAACTTCTGTAACAATATTCTTCATAGAAGAGTATTAAGTTTTCCAGAGAAGAGATTCCTGTAGCAAATTTTAAGGTCCAGCAGGGGCTATGACAGACAGGACAACTTCAAAAAGCAATGTGCATTTAACTATCCACTGGAGGCTCCACCAAATTCTGGCATTGCTTAATGACACACCTTTGTTCACAAAGGTATAAACATTCACAAGGCTGAAGTAGGTGAGAAGAAAATGAAGATGTTGTTTCAAAGCAGTATTTAGTAAGGGTATTAATGCACATGGAAAATTTGTCGAGTTTACTATTAATAAAAGCTGGTTTGTTGGTAAGATTGATATTGTAAAGTGATTCAGAGGAAGGACAAAGTTCCTTTGCATGAGAAACATGGAAGTACAGTTCCTTTCAGTGGCATGAGTGATATGGGAAGGACAAACAGGAGAGTAATCGATCACACGTGGACATAAGCCCAGTGACTTACAGACTTAGTAGATGACCAGGAAGAAAGTGAATTCAAGTCCCTGCTGTACTGAGATTTATAGCCTTATAAGTGAATAAATAGTAAGAAAGAGAATAAGAATCAGCATTATGTAGAGTCAGACAAATTATTTTTACATGGTTAAAGCACTTCTGTACTTAAAATGTCTGGCAGTAGAAAAAGAGCAATATAGAGCCTCCAAGTTTTATTGGTGGGAGTGGGAATACGAGGAAATTGGATCATAAGTGAAATATGGTGCCCTGTAGCTTTTGTACTGTTCTACACTGAGTATCATTGACTACTAATAAAATTTGAAGTGTTACTGAAATACCAAGGATCAGATTTTGAATGATCCTTTCTTCGTCCTCTTTTTTGTACTCCATCATTCCAACGTACTCTTTGGACAAAGTTGGCACATGAGCTTCAGCTGTCAAACACAAAAGCACTGTCACTTGCAGGTAAACAGCTAAGCTAATGTTCACATTAAAACTATTAAAACTATTGGAGAAAAGCAGTTTTCTCTGTAATAACCAGAATACAGGCCCTATTCAGAATAATGTTCTTAGTTTATGGTTCCAAGCATTACGAATTAAGTAACATTTATGCTATTCACATGAACAGATTCACTGGATTCAGTGGAATTACTTGCATTAATAAGACAAACAGCAACCATACATCTCTGCATTAGTCAGCACTGCAATTTTAAGAGCATTCTATAGTGAAGAATTACTCGCTATATAAGAGCTTTGTACAACCTAACTTTGTATCAGGAACCATCTGCCATTTGAAGGCTAATGGCAGCAGTTACTCACCTGATACAAAACTAACATTTTGTGTCTCAGAGACAGTGTGTGTGAGGGTATGTATTAATTATTGTACACAGAATGTTGTACCTCTGGCTTAATCTTTATTGCATGATTTACGTCCCATATGTGCCCATTATTTAGCTGGGAAATAAAAATACAGGAAAGGACTTTTATGTAATTTCTGTTGATAGTTGCCCTTGCACTTCCTTATGAGGTTTTAAATTTCTAACCCCACCCCAAGCCCTATATTTACTTTTTTTTTCAGTATACTTTCCTCCAAACACACAGTGAACATTCAAAGCTATTTAAATAAATAACAGCCCCACACATAACAATATCTTACCTTTTTCAATGGTCTTGGTAAGAGTTTTGATCTGATCCTCCAATTTTTTTATGATTCTGTCTTTCATGTCTAGTTTTTCTTCAAGATCCTGTAGTAATGAGTTCAAAGCAACCACAATTACAAAAACCATCTTCTACTCCTACATGTTATTGCCACAATTAAAGAGCACTTTGATGTGCTTTTACTTATATTTGGTGGAAGAAACATAAAACCCTCCTATCTTTTTTCTCCCCCAGTGAATTGAGAAAACATCCTGTCCATACTATGGAATTATGATTTTTTTTCCTTTTTATCCTGAATTTCAGGTATAGCTTCTTACTGATGATTTAGTTTCCTCACCATGTTTTCCACAGTAAGTCTAATTGTCTCTTGCTTTATCTTGCTTTGTACTTTATCCTGGATTTCATCTTGCACCAGACCATTGCTCAGCTGCTCAATTTCTTGGGTTGTGACTTTCAGTCCTTCTTTTTCATCTACTTCATTCTGGGCCTCATAAGTTCTAAAAATAGATAAGAAGCTTCAACTTGTATTCTTCTTTCATTAAAGCATAGTTGCATCATACTTGTCCATTACTTACTAACTGTACATAAGGCTGTAAGACAAATCATACAATGAATGCGGTACTTTAAGAAGTTTAAGTGACTTTGTTAACACAGCTTACAGTAACTACATTTCTTACATTAAAAAAGAGAAAAATATTTACCGTCTTTGTGTTCTATTCTCTTCTAGCTCATAATGTAGCCGATTAGACATCTCTTGCATTTTTTCAGTAATAATGAGCAACAAAACCCAAAACAAAAGAAAAACAACAAAATAAAATTTGCTTACAATTCTGTGTTAGTATTCAGTAAGTATTTCCTTACTCTTCCAATTTTGTTCCATCTAGCAAAATTGAATGACATGCCTGATAATGAATCAGAGAGATAGCCACACCACATAGAACACGATATGGGATGGGGAATTTTGACACTAGTAACTTCTGGCAGTTGGCAGTAAAACTACTTGCAAATTTCTAATTTGTTGCTTAGGAAGACATTGCAGTTAGACTCCTCAGCAAAGTACACTTTCCTAAATTGAGAAGAACCTTCAAATAAGCAAATTTAGCAAGAACTTCTCCCTCTGTCCCACACTCTCAATTTTTCAACACCCTCTGAAGTCACCTCAGAAAGCATGCCTTAAGTTCCAAGACATCTGTCCTTTTTATATTTATTTTCAAACGGCATACTCCATTATACACATTCTTAGCAGACCCCTATTGAATACACTTGCAGACATCCAAACCATAGAAATAAATGACCTATAAAAGGTAAAGAGAAAAAAGTGCATATACTTGCACATATTTTATTCTTTAATAACAGAGATATAAATTATACTGCACAATTTTTTTGTCATGCCTCATATTTTACTAGCAAGAAAGTAAGTAATAAAACAATGAAGTTATCATGTAATATTGCTTAAGCTTTTAAAAATTCAATTATAAGGAATTCATCATGTTCATTTTAAACAACTAAAAGACTATGGACCATACTGGTACTTTACCTTGCAACTTTACAGTCTGTTCTTGAAGACGGTTTTCAAGATCTAATTTTTGACTTTCAAGTTCAGAAAGCTGTTGTTTAAGATCTGGGATCACCTTTTAGAGAAAAAAGATTTGCATATTTCAGCACATTCCTTCTTTTCAAATGTCTGCAGTAGTTCCTATGACACAAAGATCTTCAACTGCAAATAGTCAAAGATGAGGGAGAGAATGTGTGGGAATACTGCTACCTGATTGCCTGACTCGTGTAACTTTTCTGGAGGCATCTGCTGCTGGCCACTCTTAAAAATGGAATATTGAGCTAACAAAATGTTTGGATGGGCACAGTAATACCATTCTTCTGTTCTAGTTTAAAGGAAGTAATATTGTGGCTTTCATTTCTCCAGCTCAATTAACACCGGAAAAAACTCAGTGTGATATAAAACCCTTTTTAAAAAGTAACATTGTAAGTAACTTTTCCTTATACTTTCGATATTAGTAACTTGGATTACCCAGGTTTTATGCAACACTCAAGAGTCTCAGACCTTGCCTATTTGTTTGATTCGCTTCACTGCCCCCTGCTGGGGAGAGCCACAGAGCTGCAAAAATCTGGAGCCACCATAAATCCCACAGGTATCGGATTTTTCACCACCAAATCACAGAACTTGTCAACCTGAGAGACAGAAATAGCTTTCTTCTTCCTCTACATTCCATGGTAGGGGATATCCTTCTGGTCAGACTGGGCTGGCTGGCCCAGCTGCGTGCCCTCCCAACGTCTTTCCTGCCTCCAGCTTAACTTGCTGAGGTGGTGTAGAGTAGAAAAAAGAGAAAGACACATCACCCTGCAATATCTGTTCAGCAACGGCCAAAACATTGTCTTGTTATCACTACTGTTTTACCCACAAATCCAAAATGCAGCATTGTATGGACTGCTACAGAGGAAGTTAACTCCATCCCAGACAGATCCAATGCACTGTAATAATACTGACCCAGAGAAAGTTACAGTATCACAAAGCTGCTTCTCATTAAATCTGAAACACCAGAAGTGTTACATCAGAAAAAGATATAGCCTGTCCAAAAAATAGCTATTTTTTCTCATTATCAGAGAAGTTTAAATTAGGTATTAAAAAAAGGTATGGTGATAAACCTTTCTGGTCACTGCTAAACCTCTGATTCATTTTGTAGTTAACATTCTGTGTAAATAACAACCCTAAATAAATACTTGTTTCTTCATGACTTCCAGTATAAAGGTGCCTGTCTGTAGATAGGCACTCAAAAGCTCCTTGCATTGTTGAGAAACTGCAAGAAGCATAACCAAGTTATTTATACGAGCTCAGCAATGGACATCCTGGCAACATTTTGAAGTCCAAAACAACTTTTACAAAATCTGAATATTCAGCCAGATAAGCTTACAAGGCTTCAAACGCACTCTAAAGACTCTCAGGGTCTCCCTACCTATCAACAACAGAAGCCAGAGCCTGTGTGTGCACTACACGGCAAGTCAGAGGTTGTAAAACGGTTGCCATTCTGTGATTAGAATCAAATCTCAATTCAGGTTTGCACAAAAGTGAAAAAGCCTCTGTGAAGTTGCCCCAACAAGCTGTACACTCAGTAGATTTGTTCACCTCATAACACACCACCCCAGCATGCAGTGGAAGAGTCTGCATGGATGCACAATCTTAGATGGCCATATCTGTTTGAGCCTTCAGATTTCAAGGACATGACTGCAGGATTTTGAGGGCTTTGAGCCACAAACACATTTGGATTGTATTGCTAAGTAATGAAAGTGTATTTTGCTTTACTACACCTTGATCTTACCAGGTTTTCTGATGTTAGCCTACTAACTTCAAGTCGAATACCATCATTTATGTCATTTTCCTCTCGAAATAATTTCTGTAGATGATTAATATCTTGGCTAAGATGTTCAACTTTAAAGTTCAAACCTTCAATCTCCTTTTCATATATTTCTTTCTGAGACTGGAAATGAGTTTCCAATACTCTGTTAAAAAAAAAATGAGAAAGAACATGGCAAATATAGCACGACCTCAATGCAATGGGTCGAGTTTAATACAAAGTGAAAACAAAGTAGTGTGGTTAACAGGCAGACATTCCATTACATCACCTGGGCTTAAGTGAGTTGAGAGTTATGCATGGTATCTCAGGGGAAACACATTTCCCGGACTGGCACATACACTTATCTCACTTAGTAAAAGTTTGTTAAACTGATTTCATGCTGCTCAGAAAGTAATATAATGTAGTAATTATTTATTTCTTAAACAGATGTTCAGTACTGCACTGTCAAATGAGTTACTCACTGATTTTCCAGTCTACTTTCTAGATCACAGCTGGGAGTTATGAAAATCTGGAAGAACTGAACTAACCTTGTAGCTTTTTTCAAGCCCTCGTAAGCAAACCACAGCTCCCCATCCTCATTTAAATGTTCCAAATCCTCTGTAGAGAGTCTAGAATACAGGGCAGCGTCATTAGTGTGAAAGTCAACAAACTGCATTACTTAAGCGTTTATAAAGAGAATCAGAACAAAATTACCTGCTTCTTACATCTTCAAAATCGTAACTTTCAAGGAGTTGTTTTGTAACTTCTGACATCTTTTCTGGAAAAAAAATTAACTTTATTACATGAGTAATTTTCTCCACACATTTCAAATTAATGATAAAAATCAAACCAACCTCTTCCTAAATTCTTAGTACTCAGTAAATATATCTGATTTACTACAAGAATACGATGAGGGTCTTGGTTCTACTTCTGGACATCTAAGGTGCACTAGATAGGTATATCACCAATAATGGTTTTTTTCTAAACACATCAAACTTTCAGTGCAAAGTTACATCTTTCTGTTCTGAATCTGGACAACTGCTAGAGTTGCATAGATGATTTGTCATCTAGTGCTAGGTTACTCCATTAAATGCTGCAGATACAGGTTCACTCTGTGACATTGTTAGCACTGAACAAAGTGGAGAATAGTAGCACTTCTATTAAGTACCTTTTTCCACAGAGAACCCAACTCAGCAAGTTATTTAAGCGTACTTGACATTTATTGGACGTAAGGGTAAAGACAGCATGAATGAAAGCTAGATAATGTCTTGTTTCTGTATTCTTGGTCTCTACAAGCTACATGTTAAATTCTAAATTAAATTTAAATTATTATTATTGATTTTTAAACACAAAGGCAAAATGTTTGAAAAGAGAGTTTCTTCACTTTGTAGAACTCACCTGTTGGGGTTCCCCCCCCCCCCCCCGCCGCCTTGAGAGTAGAAGTATGAAGAGAATGAAATCACTATGGAATGGAAAAGAGGACTGGGTTTTTGTCAAAGCTAACATGGAAGAAATTATTTTTAACTGGCTTGGTTCACACTGTACTTGGAAGTTCTCTGCATTATCTAATATGTAGCTTACCCCTCAATTCTCGTTTCTGTGACTGGGCCTGCTTTTCAACATCCAATTTTTGTGTCTGCAGCAGTTCAATTTCCTTTTGCAACTCAGTTATTTTCTGAATTAGACAAAAAATTACAGACCGTGACAAAGAGTGAATGAAAAGGGCTAATCATCAGTTAAATCATAAAGATAATTAAGAACTAGTTGATATGGTAAAAGGGTTAAAATGTATTTAAAGCATCTGGTTCTCAGGCATCAGAGCAGAACAGTGATGAAATGAAAACATATTATGTTTCTGTCATAAAACTGACTCAGATACCTGAAACAAAGGTACTACTTTCCAACTATATTTATGAAAAAAACCCTGGGAAACTAATACTTTCTTGGAAAGAGGAAGAAAAAAAGATCCACACATTTAAACTTACAAATATTCAAGCACAATTACTCTTCAAAACATGCACTTATTTCTGCAAGCAATAACTTACTTATATTGTATACTACATAAAAGCAATGCAATGTAGTGATGTATGAAATACAGCTTATTAACTACAACTTCTAAAAATGTACTTGAGATTAAAAAAATAATAGTGAAAATAATCTATAAATAAACCACCCACATTCTCAACTTGCTTTATCTAGCCAAGACTCCAAAATGAAGTGCGTCATACTTTACCTGTGCTTGTTTGGTAAGTTGTCCTACTTCCATTTTTAAGCTAACCTGAATTGCAATTTCTTGCTGAATTTGATGTTGCAGCTGAGTTTTTTCTTCTTTCAGAATCTTAATTTCTCCCTTGAGCAATTCAATCTCCTTTTCATAGTCCTGCTTCTGATTTTGGAAATTTTTCTCAAGTATCCTGAACAAGACAATGCAAAGGTGGTTTTCTTTTCCTACATTCATAAGTGAAAGCGTGGGCTTCGTTGTTTGGTTTTTTTTAATTTGAAGAACATGTTTCATTGAAGAAATCTTAAATGAACCATAATTACTTGAAAATTCTATTCTACATCCTCAGACACAATCTGCAAAAGGGATGATAATGGGATGAGAATGTCCTTAGATTTCCCTAGGTCTAATTTATATATCGAGACTGAATTTCAAGGCAAAACTGAGGTTTTTTTCACATAGAGGCTAACTCTGTAACTCTTTGAGAGCCTACCTGAGCAGCTTTCTGCTACTTTTATGGTCACAGACAGCACAGAAGAAGGACACAGCAACAGAAAGTCCTGTGTCCTTCTCTGTAAAACATTCCAAGAAGCTTTCCATTTTCTACTAGTCCCTGCTGGAACAGACTGGCTTCCAACATACTACAGTTAATTGGCAAAGCAGAAAAACTAGCAAGGAAGTCCTCTTACTGTAGTCTGAAGTTATTTGCAGCTAAAATCAGACTGAACTGAAACAACACACAGCTTCCAACCCTCAGGAACAGTGTCTGATTGCACACTTCACACTTCAGAGAACAACATGTACCTGGTTCCTAAGGTTCTCTGTCTTATACTGGAAAAAAGTTACTGGGAAATAAACACATACCTGAGAAATGCATGCAGCAAAGCAACAACCATTTATTACTAAATAAAAAGATTTTTAATACTGCAAATGAAATACCAAAGGAGGGGGGGAATAAATATTTTTCCTACTATATTTTTAACCAAATGTCCTTTACAACCACTGCCTTTCCTTCAAGCCCAGCCTTTCATTTCTGTCTTTTAGTATTCACTTCACAGAATTCTGCCTGGAATGGCCATCAGCTGCTTTTCCAGTCCTGCTTGAATTCTGAGGCTATCTCCAAAGAAAGCATTATGATCAGGGCTGCCTTCCAATTCTCAGAGGGACACGTGAAAAGACAGGAAACTGCAAAAGCAAGAACAGTCTCAAGTCTACAATATAATTTCCTGCATGTGACTGATCAACAAACAAGCATGTGCTTTTCCTCAGCTGTACATGAAGTACTTCAGTAGTAGCATTAATGTCCAAGAACAATGACAGATTCATAAGTGATGTGTGCGTAATACATCTACAGCAGGAGAAAGAAAGGCAGGAAAAGAGCAAAATATGAGTGCTGTTTCAAAGCAATAAAATGCAGATGCCATACATTCTCTGTTTTTCTTCTTTTTGTACATCATTGAAGAGTTGCTTCGTGAGGTCATCCATTTTCTCTGTCAAAAAATATTTCAATATTTCAAAGACCTTCATGCAATTATGTGCATTTATTAAAACAGTATCACCACACAATGAGACACTTTGTTTTAATAACTAATCCTTTAAGATATTTTAAGGCTGAAATTACCCTCTAAAGTGCCAATAATTATTACAGTAAATTTTTTAAGTAATTCTATAGAATAAAAAGGTTCTTAAACACCAAAAGGTTATTCACCTAAAGTATATTTGATCTCATATGCTGCCTGCAACCTTTGAAATTAGATTCTTAAAAGCAGTATATTAAAGGAACCAAGGACAAAGCAAGATTTGGAAGGACTGCATGTGCATGAGACAGGAAACATAATAGCAGAGCTTTTGCTACTGAAAGAACAAATTCAATTCAATTTTTAAATTAAAAGCATTTGCACTACCCATTCTAAGCAAGAAAAGCCTAAGACCAACTTTTAATTTACTGTAAATTCAGTACTTATATTGCCTTTATTAGAGCAAAATTTATTCAGCAAAATTTGCTGAAAACCTGACTTTACAGCTTTATCCCACTTTATAACTACTTTAAAACTCCTTTCAGTTACTGTACCTTTCATTTCCTCAGTTTTTTCTTGGAGCTTTATTTCTAAGGTCTCTTTCTGTTCTTGTAATTCTTTATTCTGATTCTCAAGTTTTAAGATTTTCTGTAAACACAAAAAGAAAGCATAATACACAAATTACAAAGGAGAAAGAAATAGGTCACAGAGGGACTTACATTTTAACAAGCATGTATGGATTCCCTTCCTTCACAGCTATTCACCTCCCCTCTAAAAGAGAAGGCTCTTATTAACTCTCAAATCATACATTTGATAAATCCAGTAACTGAAAAAAGTACTTAAACTAAAAGCACCCAGATAACAATTAAAACCTACCTGCTCACTGTCCTCTTTATATTTTGTCACTTTCACTTCATACGTTCTCTTTTGAGCACTTAACTTCTCAAGATCTAACTCAAGTTTCTGAATTGTATCCGTGTCATTCATATGAGTTGAAGCCAGACTGGTCAATCGTTCCAGCAAACCATGATTTTCTCTACTCTACAATGAGCAAGACATGTTAAAAGAAAAAAAGAAAAATGTATACTTGAAACTGTGTAGTAGAATTTTGAAAGAAGCACCTGACCTATTTCTTCTCACCATCAGTCATGCTATTTCAACTAAGGGTTGTTTTCATCAGTTGAAGGTACCATCTTAAAAATTATTTGGCTGGTATGGCTCTTAAAAATAAACATAATATGGAATTCCCACAAGTTACTAAGTATGTTGCACCAGACCGGTATCTCACCTATCCTTCATCTTAACACAAGTAACCTCATCCAGAGGTTTGGACAGACTACTTAAGAAACTGAAAAAAACCCAAACCAAAAACAACAGCAAAAACGTTAAAAAAAAATTAATTGCAGACTTTTCTCATTGCACAACTAACCCCAAAAAATATAAGGACACCCTAGACAATTCTTCCTACCCTGGATGTAGGAAACTTGCAGTTTATTATAGAGGACACATCCCTTACATATTCTGCTGCCTTGTCAAGCAAAGTATGGATACTGTAATTCACACAAGTCTCTAGACAACATGACACCTCTAAATAAACCAGCTATGATAAAAAAGATTAGTACAAATCATAAACTGACTGGCGTCCCTCACCTGTTCTTCTATCCTTTTCTGCAGTTGCTGCACTCTGTACGAAAGCTGGATATTCAATACAAACCGACGGATGTTCTGAAATCTGCGTCTCGCAAGCCATGCGCGGGCATATTTCTGCAGGATCACAGCCTTGTGTTCTTCCAGCATCTTTAAAATAAAATATTAACATATATCTGTAGTTATCTATGGCTCAATCAACATTGGTTACAACATTTTGTGACTTTACATGCACAAGTATCAAAATACTGATGTATCAAAATAATGAAATACCCACACTGCAGAAACATTCCAACCACTGTTGTAATTACATCAAGTATAAACCAGACAGAGTTCTTGGTAGCTCAGAGATCAGACCTAAGCTACTGTGTATCAGTATTTTTATAGTAAGAATATAAAACCAGAACATATGAGAATTAGGTGTGCAAAAGGTAAAGTACTGGGGATCATTGCCCTTGTTTCCATCTTTCGCATAGAGCAAAAGCTGGTTCCAGCTACAGGAAAAATATTTTTGATAGGCTTTACCTTCCGGTATCTTTTTCTTGCTAGGAATCCTCTTGTATAAGCTTGAATTGTTACAGCAGCCACATGGATGAGCTGGCAGAGTCTACGGACCAGGAAACCCCGACAGTGTTTCTGAATAATTATAGCTGCCCACGTCTGCTTCAGAGCTCCTGCTGTTATAGCTTGCCTGAATTGAAAAGACAATAAAGTTTACTTAAGACACATGAGATTTCTCATGCTCATTCCTTCAGTCAGTCACATCACACACAAAAAGCCCAGAAGATATTGAAAACTGGCATCCACTATCTGAAATACAGCTTTTTCTTCCATCAAAGTGAGAGGGAATTACCCACAATCTCTGAAATCTGTTCCACAGGCAAGTGTTCTGATGGTCTCTTTCTGAAAATTCCAGAACCTACATAAAGCCACTTTCCTCTCAGTCTGCTCTGTGAATTACTGGTGCAGTTTCTCTGTTGCATAATTTCTTGTAATGATTTGTACACATTAATTTGTAGACACTTCTAAATTGCTTTTCCTTGCCGCTACCTGATTTCTTCTCTGGCTCTGAAGCTAAGCAGTAAGCCCAAGCCAACAAACGGGTCATGCATCATTAGCTAAGGACTGAACTTACAGGTAGACAGACAGACCTCTCGGGAATCTGGCAGACAACATATGACATCTGCTGGAGTGTTTTCTTCGTATCAGCTAAATAACTTGAACATTTTCAAGTCCATAATTACAATCACAGTAACGAACAAATGGAAATACAATCTGAATTGCTCTTTTGTAAAAAGTATACTTCCAAAATAGTGCTGGGCATTAGTCTGACCTTCTGTATCCCTTCAGGCACGCCCTACCAGCACATTCAGCAGTCGGCCCCACGTACCGTAGAGTCCGCTGCCCCCGGACATACTGCTGAATTGTAACAGCCGCTTCTTTCACGCGCAGGAATTTCTTCCGTTGCAGCCAGCCTCGAACACTCTTCTGGATCATGATGCATGCATGTCTCAATTTATCTGATCGCAGCTTTTCTAAATAAGCAACCTGTCCTGCTCTGAAGAAAATTTTTGTTCTTCCAAACTTATATTGATTACAATCCTGAAAAAGAAAATAATAGGTGTATTAAGGTTTTAGTTGATTATTGTAGACTAGACGCTCTCTTCCTTTTATAAACTCTCACTTCAAGCAAGCTCTTCTGAAATGACATGATCTTGCTAAAGAAGAATATCCTCTCTTCCCTCTTTGTAGATAGGAGTATAGGGGAAGGAAATCCACTTAGCGGGAAAGAATCAGGGAACTACAGCCAAAAATTGCACCCTACCGATCTCAAATTAAAGGGAGGATCTGAACTTATCAAGGTCTTGAAAGCAACCTCTTCGCCCCCTCCTACAGTCCGGTTCTTTGGGCTTAACACTACCTTTTGGTATACATCTGGCCTTGAATCAGCAAGCTGTGTGGGTAAAAACTCAGAGGAGAAGCTGCTTTAAAGGTCAGGCTTGGCCTGTGCAGGAGCTGTTGCAAGTATGCCTGTGTTTGGTCTTACACATCCCTGAGACTGAACTCGGGCCTGACATGCTGACTTGAATCACTGGCTTGACTTGGACCACCACTGTCACTACAGGCTTGTCAAACAAAGAGGAGCAATATGCAAACCAGCACATTTTTCCAACAGTTGTCCCCTATGTTGCATTCCACCATCCAAAGTCCTCTTGTGTGCCAAAGCTTCTAATACTTGACAAATGTACAACAAATATACACCATTTACTGTTCACTGGTTTATATATATAGGTAGAAGATCTTCCAGTTTACAAGTGCAGATATTAAGCACAGAGAGGTTAAATCATCTGTCTGTGGCCACATCATGACTGCCATAATACAAGCTGATTGACTTGCAAGCCTATGTGTGACACACTAAATCAGGAAAGATAGTAATGAACTGTCTGAAGGACAGAGCCCAGAGAGTTGTGGTCAGTGGAGCAGAGTCTAGTTGGATGCCTGTGGGTAGTGGTGTTCCCCAGGGGTCGATCCTGGGCCCAGTGCTGTTCAGTATATTCACCAATGACCTGGATGAAGGGATAGAGCGTACCCTTAGCAAGTTTGCTGGTGATACAAAACTGAAAAGAGTGGTTGACACTCCAGAAGGCTGTGCTGCCATCCAGCGTGACCTGGACAGGCTGGAAAGCTGGGTGGGGAGAAATTTAATGAAGTTCAA
>WTSP01007965.1:0-15092 GCA_025331215.1 Actenoides lindsayi | reverse complement strand
GCAGGTGAGGTTGGCTGGGGCTCTGAGCAACCTGCTCTAGTTGCAGATGTCCCTGCTCCCTGCAGGGGGCTTGGACTCGAAGAACTTGAAAGTCCCTTCCCAACCAAACCATTCTATGCTTTTACTGGTGCTAGTGGAGGGGGACTGAAGAGCAGAGGCTGTGGCAGCCAGCCATGGCTGTGCTGTGGCAGTCACCCACAGCAGGGTGCGGTCATCTCCCACGGGCCAGCCTTTCTCACGCAGCCTCCTCCTCCTCTGCCCACCGAAGTGGCTTGGCTTCTGCCCGTTTCCTCGGGCGCGGGGCTGAGGTGATCCGCAGCACAGTGCTCTCTGCAGCTCTCCATGGCCATGGGCTGAGCTGTCTCAGAACTAGCATCTCGTGGTGGGGAAGTTTCAAAAGAAAGCCTGTGTTCAGGGTGTCTGCTGCTTTATACCTCTGTCACCGCACCCTTCCTCTGATACCTATCAGTCTGCCCAGAGGAGGCTGGAAAATAGTTTACTTTTTTTTTTTTTTTTTGAATGAAAGTGTAGAATTGCAAAATGCAAGCATGTCCAGCAGGCCGGGTGTGTATTTCAGGTCAGCAGCTTCATTGCCCATTGCTGCTGTGATTCACGCCACTGCTCGCTGAAGCTGGCCTGGTTCGGGGTTATTTCTTACTTAGTCACACTATTGCCCAGAGGCCCCAGATGATATTGAGAAATAATATGTGCTAAAAAAAACCAGGACCATGTTCTCACCCCAAACAACCTACAGCATAAAAGGAAAAAGTGAAGTAGCATAATTGGAAATAGAGTTTGGGCTTCATGAATGTGAATCAAGTGCTTTATCACTACCTGCGTCACTTCTTTATTTTGCTGTACTTTCATTTGTCTACCAATTACTTTTCCATCTGCCAATCTGTTGACAAGAGTTTTGTTAAAAGCTGGCTTTGCCCCATGTGCTGTCAGAGCTGTTTTGGGCTCTCAGGTAGGCTTTACATAATTGCCACATCAGAAATCAGGCTGGTTAGCAGAGTATTCCAGGCACTGGCTATAGATGTGCTGGCATATGAAGCAGAGTAGAGAAAAAATTACTGTATAGAAAAATTTACTGTGTCTACGTATCTCTGAAAAGATCCCTGGCAGTCTTTTGTAGCAGGCCTAGAAAGATTTTTTATTCATCTGTACCTCCTGAGACAAGCTGCCTGGAAGATCATAGTCAAGTGAGTTTGTTTATTTGCAAATAATATATTTAACCCCCTTTGAGCATGGAACTATAAAAAATGATTAAAGGTGAATTTTTAAAGCAAGGAGTTCATGCCAGAGGACACACAGCCAGCACGCGTGGATGGGATGACTGCATCATACGTGTGCTAGCAGAACCAACGGTCAGATTTCACACTGCCCCTTCGGATGGTGGTTTTGTCGTGTCAGAATTTCTGAGTCCCTGCTGGGCTCTCTCAGGACTCGGATAGCTACGTGGGCACAACACACACCAGTGGAGCCATTTTCCACCCTTCAGCACAACCACGTTTCAGCCGCAGCAGCTTTCTGAAAAGGCCTCTCATTTGAATATAGTGTTGCAATAATAACAACAACAATTACCCAGCCAGGTCAGGGTAACGTCTGTTGCAAGCACCCCGTCTGCACTTCAGCTCACAGGTCATTCCCCTGCTACTGAGTTCCTTCTTTGGCATCCCGGTTGCTTGGCTTGCGAGGGTGACCACGGCAGCCACTGCTCAACAGAATGTTTTTATTTGTGTTGCTGTGATCTAATTTTTGCTGGTTGTAACACCAGTGATTTTTTTGGTTGAGGGGATTCTCCTTCCCAAGACCAGCTGGGCCTCGTCCTGGGGAGACAAGGGGTAGGGGCTGAATCTATCTTATGTCCTCAAGTGTCAATTTTATTCTAGGTCCTATTATAAAATTAAGCCTAATCCAAAAGCAGGCTGGCTGCTTAGGGGGCAGGAAAATCTTCACTTGAAAAGGGGTAACAAATCGATATGTCACATTTTTCTATTTCAGACCTGGAACAGGCACTTCTGATTACTTGAAATCACGTCTGTGGTATTTGATTTATTTGTAGGTAAAATGTTTGTGTTATTATTTGATTTATTTGCAAACACAGTGTTTCCCTTTAGGTAACTTTTTCCATTCCCAAATTGCCATCTCCAGACATTGGGGAAGCTATGGCAGTAGACAGCCCTCAGTGGTGCATTCCGTTGTTAGGTAATGGAAAGAGACTGGAACAATTCTTCTTAGTTATCATGGAGAACAGAATATAAATTATACATTTAGATTGCAAGAAAGCAATTGTCCAGCCACGGTAATGTAATAAACTTCCATAGTTACACTCAATTCCATTCGTATTAATTTTGATCATTGTTATATATTTGTGAGCAACTACAGCTTAAATAATCCAGATGACAAAATTTAAGGGGTTTTTTTTAATCTTTGGTGTGTTTATTTGTGTATTTCATTTACCCTGCATGACACCTCTATACATCTGGAGAGCAAGCAGCTTCCAGTAAAACAATACGGACGTGCCTGCAGTTCTAGCTTTTTGAGGAGCCACCCGCATTGCACAATAAACCCGAAACCCAAAGCCTAGTGCATTTTAGGTTACAGTTTACAATTTGCATTTACTTCTAATGTTCAAATGTTTAATTTAAAAAATTTTAAGTTTTTTTTTTTTAAATTTTAATTTCTATTTTAACCGTTAAACTAAAATTTTAAAGTACGCTTTTAACAGTATTTCCAGTGGGTTTTAATTGAAATATCAGGGGAATACTGGTTTGTCTTTCAGCAAAAAGCTATGACCCAATTCTGCTACAATGACACTTAAGAGAGATCTGCTGTTGGCTTCACAGCGAGCAAAATGGGCTCTGTAATCAGAGATTTGGGAACATTTTTTAGAACACTTTTCTGAGACCCAGCTTGTTTTCTGTTCAAATGACAGGAAGGGTCCCCGAGTATTCCGGAGGGAGTAAGCGGGGTCTGCCTCCAGCTGCCATGGCCTACAAATGCCAGTGAACAGCTCTGCCTAACCCCTGCCAACGGGCTTATCGAGAGGAGCCAACGCACCAGCTCTGGACAGGACTCGCTCTGATAAACGCTGCTTCCCATGGACATTGTGTGGTGATTAAAATCCCTGTGTCAGTATGGGGATCCGTAGGGAGCCCCTTAGAAATGACTGTGGTGCAGCTAATCTGGTAGTGAGGCACAAGTGCCCACCTACAGTGCACTGAAACTTATGGAGTATTACAAACATTCCTAAAACCCACTGATCGTGGGGGTAAAATACCACAGCTAGTCTACCACCTGTGAAATCTCCGCTTGAGCCTATTATCCAGGTCCAGCTCACGCTCTTCATTCAGAACAGTGACTTAGACTTAAGGCTGGTGTTTGGCTGGTGCCTCACCCTGCCCGCCCAAGCTTTCCGGGGGCTGAGGAGCCCTTTCTGCCACCGCTGCCTTGCTGTCGGTCGGCTTTGCTGCTCCTTGCTGGCTGCTTCTTGTACCCTTCTCTGTTTCCACAGGCGGGATTTCATTTGGACCAGGTATCTCTTTTGTAGCAGTAATTCCTTCTGCGTGTGGCTTAACCAAATCTGATTTAGGAGAAGTAATGAAATTCCCCTTACATTTACTATGCTTGGCAGCACGAAGGTGCATGCAGTACGATTGTCCTCTCATGTTCATTGTGAACTTCTCGTGCTCCTTCCCCCTCCCCATACCCACATAAAGAGTCAGCATCACACCTGTTACCCCTTTGTACAGAGCCAAAGGCCAGCCCAAGGCATTATGGCCTCCAAGGAAAAAGGTGAAAGGGTAGAACCTGCAAAACTTTTTCATCTGTGAATAATTGTTTCTCACTAGGTAAGTCCTGTCATTGACAGGGCTGTTGGAATTGTCTGGGTTACCTGAGGCACGAGGGGGAAGAAAGGCAGCTAAATATTTGTTCTTGCCTTACGGGCAGCAAGAGGAGGGGAATCAAACCTAAAACATTCTGTCAGCAGTGATATAACATGTGATATACACCCTGTACATAATGAAAATGCACTTGGGCAAAAATGTGTAAACCAGATGTTCTGATATGTGTTGGAATTTAAGCCCTATTCGGAGCTAAAATGCTCTACGTTGTAATAGTGAAGAATAAACCAATGCCCAGGTAGCAATTCTATTGTAAAGGGTCCAAAACAGCAGCAAAAATCTACACTACACTACGCTGAATCTCCAGGGAGCTACTCAGAGCCCACCCTTCCTCTAAATAGGACAAAAAATGGTGACTTTTCATTCCCACTTTATCATTCGATATGGACATACAGCTAAGAGGGAGTAAGTGATGGATCTCAGATGGTGGCTACAAGACTAGGGGGTTCTGAAACACTCCAGCATTTAGGGGTCCTTAATTGGGCCTTTTTTCTGTTTTGTTGTTGGTTTTTTTCAGTTAAGTATCAAACGTCCAGCTGCTGAAATGAGCCTCACCTTGGCAAAGAGCACATTGGGGTGTACAGCTGTGCTTGGGACCTGACAAACGCTGACTACACAGGCTGTTCACAGCCTGGTGTTGAACTGTTTTTCACTGGAGTAGCAGACCAACAGCTGAAGGTGCTCTTACCTTGCTTTCCCCCTTCCTTCCGTTTGCTCGCTGTCGACATTCGTTTCTTTTTAGACACAGTTATGTTATTTTGATCGTGTCCTTGGGCTGTGTCAGTCTGTCCCGACACAGAAATCACAATCACCTGAAGCAAGCCAACAACAGAAAGTTCACAAGGGAGAAAAGTGGAGGCATCACAAATTCCGTGTGAACCCATCGTAACGGGACCCCTGGCAGCAACGCCTTTAGGAGCAGCTGATGCTCCGACTTGCAGGGACACACACGCCTGCCGAGGCAAAGAGAAGTAGAACCCAGCCTGTTAGCTGGAAGGTGGCCTGTTTGTGTTCCCTTGTGGTTGGGCCAGAAGAAGGGAGGCAGGAGGACAGATCTTTGAAAATAAAGTGGTTCAGTGTTGGGCCCCTCACTCCCAGAAGGACATTGAGGGGCTGGAGTGTGGCTAGAGAAGGGCAACGGAGCTGGGGAAGGGGCTGGAGCACAAGTCTGGTGAGGAGCTGCTGAGGGACCTGGGGTTGTTCAGCCTGGGGAGAAGGAGGCTGAGGGGAGACCTGGCTCTCTAGGTCTCAGTCTAAGCAAATACTCACCTGACACCCTTACATCAAAACTCATGAGCAGGTCCATTGAACCACAAAACACCTGAACATACTGTGATGAGCTGAGGTGCGAGGTGGTGAAGATGTGGACAGGAAGGTGTGAAGAGATGGTTTTGCTGTGAGCTGTGGAGATTAACGGGGATCTGAAGGGGAGATGGAGTTAATCAGAGCAGTGAGAGCATTAAGACACTGAGGTGCTGTGCACAACCACCAGAGCTGTGACCAGCCAAACACGACACAGTGAAAACCAAGCTGGTGACGGGAGGAAAGAAATGAATTCAGTTTATTTGTGAACACAGAGAGGAGAGCCCATACACTTTTGCAGACACACACACACATTAGTATTTTGGCCTCCTAAGCCTGGTTTTCATTTATGTTACAGTACTTTTACCCCAAGTGGGCAGATAAAACAGCATTTATGGATGCAAATGACACCCATTTTCAGGCATCTCTAAATGAACACAGCGACACAAAGGGGCCGTAATGCAGACAAAACCCAGTGCTAATTTCTCCGTGACTTAACTCTAGCACATTCCATCTATGCTAGTGCACCCAAGCTGGAACAAATCCAAACTGCTGCTCAAAATTGCCTCCATCATTTTTCACCTTTACGTCTACCTCATCAGTTGCCTCCACTGGGACAATTCTTCACCCTTTCCGGTTTTGTGGTAGGGCCAAATGCTCCAGGAAGAGGGTGAAATGGTGGAGCTGTGCTAGCAGCATTTGGCCTGGCTGAAGATGCTACAGCCAGGCCACGTGAAGTCAGCAGTAGGAAAATATTTAGGAAAAGCCCATTTTTCCCTGGCACAACAAAGTGCGTTAGAAGCAAAAGTGAAGTGAATGGAAGAACCCAAGGCTGCCTGCTAAAGCAGAAAGTCATTGACACACACAGCATGTCAGCCTGTCACCCAAAATCTGCCCCCTACTGCTGTTCTTTAGCCCTAAAGTCAGGCTTTCGTTTCCTTAGCTTCTTTCTCTTGCTGAGCCTGTTTCTCCTCCTCGGGTATGAACACACTTACAGTGACGTCGCTGGTCTCGGTGCCATACTTGTTCTTCACCACGATGCTGTATTTCCCAGAGTCGAGTGTGGACACGGTAGAAATGGTGAAGCTGACTTTTTTCCCAGATTCAAATTTCAGGATGCAATTATCATCTGACACAAATGCTTTTTCATTCTTCAGCCACGAGACCTCTGGTGTAGGATCTCCCCAGACAGTGCACGAAAGATTAAGTGCCTATAGAGAAAGTACAAAAGGATTATGAGGAAGAGCCAGCCAATATTTGCCGTGGGTTTTGATGCCTGGCTTCCCAAATGCTCCAGCTCCCGACTTAGCTTCCTACTTTGAGTAAATGGATGCATATCATCATCATCAGGAATCAATAATATTTGTCAGAGTCTTCTGTATCACAAAGGAAAAGAAGGAACCCAGTTAATTCAGAAACTCCATTAAAACCTTTCAATATTTTATGGACCTTCTTCTGTACCCTCCTAATCACTAGCAGAGCTTTCTCCATGCATATTGTTTAATATCAAATTAGGTAGTACCTGCGTTTGTGTGTTAGACCTGAAATGAGAATTTAATGCATCATCACATGGACTTCTTCACATCAAGCTCACTTTCTATATATATTTACTGCAGAAGTCAAGAAAGCATGAATAAGAATAAAGCACCCCTGGAATATCTTGTTTAATCTAGGATCTTTTTAAACTATGCCCTGACAGCTCTTCCAACAGACTTGAATTGTTTTACGCACTCCTGTAAAGCTATTTTTAACTGCAATCCATACAGGCTTTACCCTTTCCTTGGTGTTTGTATCAGTATTTCCCTTTGATGTTAGTGACGCTCCTGAGGGCTGAATTTTGTCCCACCAGACCGAAGCGTCTTCACCATCAGTGAGTGAGCTGTGGGGAGATCACTGCCAGCTGGGTATTTTCCGTGGGCTGGCGAGGCTGTTGTGCAGATACTGCTCAAGCCTCTTTTTTTCGATGTCAAGCTGAGAAATGCATGTTTGAGAGATACCAGCAAGTATAAATGATCCCCCTCGTCGTGCTGGGGGAACCTTCTCAAAGGAGTTTGCAAAAGTGATTATTGCAGAGAGTCCTGTGGGAAAAATGTTCAGGTGAAACTTCAGTGGTGCACAGGCCTTTGTTTGGGAAGGAATCCATTTCTATCAGAGGATGAAATAGTGCATTGTTCTGAATTGAAAATGCTACCCAGAGCAGGTGCTAGTTTTTTGGAACTGAAGAATTTTTCCTGTTAAGAAAATGGTCTTCAGAGGTTCATTAGGAATGGACCAAGTGATTTATAAGGAATGAACAAGCCTCCACTTGGCTGGAATCAAGTTTCTCCTTTTTTGTATTTTTATTAAAGGCATTTGATAAAAATAGGTCAAAAATAGAGACACCTGAAGAGCACTCACATTGTTGGCTTTATAGGCTGTCATGAAAAAAATCTACTGTGAGGAACCTATTGACCAGGCTGCCTTCCCTTCACCTCCCTGCTTCTTACCTGGCAGCATGATGGTGAAGGTGGGATGGAAGAGACACCCAGAAAGAAGGCTGCTGAAATAAGCAGATGAGAAAATGGACACTTCTGTAAAAAGGAGAGATTTTTGTACCTCTGAGAACAAAATAAAAATCAAATAAACCAATAGCTCACGCCCTAAGAGCCAAAATGATAAGTGAAGGGACGGGGAAAGTCTTTCCTCCACCACATAACTGTTGGTACTGAAGACAAGGCAGAGTCCAAGAGAGGGGTGGCTATGGCACGGTGGAAACGGCCTCTATCTGGTTTCCTGCAGCCCCTGAAGCTGGTGACTGGCTGGGGCTATTGGCTGCCCTCTCTCCTAGACTGCTGGTGTGAACATGAATGTGGTTTTGATTGCCACAGCAGTCCATCTTTCTGAAAAACAAGGGGAAAGCGAGAGGTTTTATGTTTCCCCCTCTCCCTTACAACTCTCAGTACAAACACACCCTTGGCCAGGAACTGCATACGGGTCCCTTCAGGTGCTCAGCATTTCTTTATTGTCTTCTGCTTCTTGAGCAAGCAGGAGATCACCACTGCATGGCCCCAGCCACTGCTCCGAGATGCCGATGAGCTGATGTCCATGGCCAGACAGCTCTGTTAGTGGCATCATTCAAACCTCGGGTGTTTGGTGCCAGCACTCCTTAATTCAAAGAGATTCAAGCAGCAGTGATGACTCTCTTCTTCTGAATCATTCCTTAAAATAGCTGCATTTTGCTTAACCTTGCATCACTAGCTCCTGTTTGACATCAGTGCTCCACTTGATGTTCTCAGCTCTTATTTATTTTCCAGCTACCAATGTGCAGAGATGTATCTCATCATTCGCTACTCGTGGATGGTGAGATCTTTAGTCTTCTGGAAGGTAATTCCATAATTACAGAGCCTTCACCAAGGTGAAGTGACTGTCCACTGTCCAGATTTTCTGTTCTTTGGGCAGGAGGTTGTCTTTGCTCATGTGTATCTTTGTTACTCACAGAACCCCCTGATTATGATGCTGTACTCCACCCAAAATCCTTATCCTGGTAAAAAAAATGTCCCCTGTAGACCTAGGGGGCAGAGACACCTTTCCCTTCAAGATAATCCCTCTTTTCCAGTAGTTGCCCAGCCCTGATGACAAGCTGGGGCAGAAGAGTGGGGAGAACGTGTCCAGATGTTGTGGTTAGTGAAAGAAATCTGCCAGGAAAGCTGATCCACCCGACAAGTGCTGGGCAAGTAAACCCATCTCTTGGAGCGGATCATGGCGCTTCGGAGCTCCACACAGGAGTTCCCACAGCAAGTCGGGACCTGAGGCATCCAGGTGTGCGCACCTGGAGCAACCTGCAGCTGCAAGTCCAGACCCTTTGTACCCCTCTCCCTTTTCTGCAGATGATCACGAGTAGGGTAGCACTGGTGGCAGAGGGGGATGGATCCCTGGAGTTCAGGTATTGCTGCTCCTCTTGCGTACCAGCACAAACTCATGTTCCTAGGCAGTCTGGGCCAAGATGCCAGTGAGCCAACTGAAGGAGCTTGGTCAGGAGAACCAGCTCCCTTCTTCCAGCCTACCTGTGAGACCACTTGCCCCTGGCAGACATGTCGAATGGGGAGCTGGTGGGCAGAAGGATGAAATGTGCTGCTTCCAGGTCTGAAAGTACCTGTCCAGCAGAATCCTAAACCTCTCCTTTTAAAAATAAACTCCCCCTGAGTCCCTCACTCCCAGGCCATCACTGAAAGAGCCACTCGGGTTCGTTTGGCCGGCCGTACACAAACCTCAGGCTAATATTCTCAGTCAGGTCAGCGTCCTGCCTAATACAGGCTGACACTGAGCCTCTTCCAATTATATCACCCTGCTGAAGAGCATTTATGGCTATCGGGGAAGCCTCTTAGGCCATCTGGGCCACGGTTTGATTACCACTGAGTAGCGAGCACTGCCTCGCTCGCTCCCGCGCAGCCCGCGCCGCGCAGGGGACGGGCGAATACAGAGCATCGCGGTTGCAGCGTCCACTTTAAGTCTGGGGTCCACATATGCTCAGAAGTGCAGTCTAGGGATACCAGTCTGCCCCTGTAACTCCAGTTACGGCTGCACTGGTGTTCAGAACCAAAGCTTGCAATTGCCTGTCCTCTGCTGCCTCATTTACTCCTCGTCCAAGTCCTTGCTGATTGTGCAACGCGCATGAAGTGCAGCACTGCGAGCTGCAGCGGTGGGAGTGCAGCCCCGGCCGCAGGAGCCAGCGACACCCAAACGGGTGCTGGTCACCCGGAGCACTCTCTACCCTACGCCGTTTCTCAAAACCATCCTCTACCGAATCCAGAGACGTAAGGTCAAGGATATTTGTCTGGAGTTCTGGGAGGTTTTCAGCTGCTTATTCAAACATTACAGATGTATCTTTGCCACCAAGGCAACGTGTGGCTGGGTAAGATTTTGCAACTCCTTTTTTTACCAACACCTTTTTTATGAACACTACACATTTTGCTTTAGTGAGCTCACTCTAAACTTCATATCAACTCTCCTTGGGCAGAAAGCTTAAAGCTGGTAATAACCACCCAGATCTGTCCCCTGCCAAAGCAGAGTGAGAATCTCCTCTCCAAGCACAAGCACTGTGAGCTGAGGATCTGCAAATTCATTCTGCTTCTTTGTGTCTTCTACCTACAGTTACAACGCTCACATCAGAGAGCCACAGACTGGTTTGGGTGGGAAGGGACCTTTCAAGCTCATCTTGCCCAACCCCCCTGCAGGGAGCAGGGACATCTGCAACTAGAGCAGGTTGCTCAGAGCCCCAGCCAACCTCACCTGCAATGGTGCCAGGGATGGCGCAGCCATCACCTCTCTGGGCAACCTGGGCCAGGTCTCACCACCCTCAAGTGTTGAAGTGTCACAGTGCTTCTACTTCTAGAGCACTTCCCAACCTGCTAAATCCTTTACGGAAAGGTTTAATCAAATGCTATTTCATTTTGTAATGCCAACATGCCTCATTTTCCCAGAACCACAGCAGTCTCGCTCTGTTGGCCGTGTTCTATCTCGCACTGTGAAGCGATTCAGCCCAAGGTTTTAGATTGTTAACACTTCTCCCCAGCTTATAATCAAACACTTTTGACCCAGCTGACCTACAGCCAGATACTGCCAGCAGTGCCATGTGGCTGCCTCGCTGTGCTTGCCACGTTACAGGTTTCCAATGACATTCCCGTGCCCCATTTCAAGGCTCACAGGCGCCGTTAAGGAGGAGTTGGCTGGTGACAGAGCAGCAGGGAGTGAGGAGCAGGCACCTCGTGGTGCCAGCACTAGCAACTTGTAGAAGCAGCACGCTGGGAAAAGGTTGTGGGATGCAGAGCTGCCCTTCTGGGTCACCTGTCCTGTGCTCAGGCACCCATGGAGCCGAGTCCCTCTGGGAGGGGCTCACAATGAGCTTTTGCCTAAACTCCACTGACGCAACCCAGTGTAACACCCACGACTTCTTTCGACTTTCTTCTCATTTACCCTGATGAAACTGAGAAAACTTTATCCTTTTGCTCAAGGATGAGACCAGAGTTGTTCTGGTTTAGAGCTTTGACGCCGTTTACAAGCCAGCCTTGGCTGTCTCACTGCATTGCGCAGAAGAAAACAGCAGGAGACTCAGAAGGATGGGCTCTCTTGGGGAAAAAAGGCATTCGACCTCCCAGATCCCGTTACTGAAAAATCTAACTGCAAAAGCCGCGCGTGAATTTTTCAAGAGCTGGTTACATAAGGACTTTTACTCTCAACTCCCATTGTCATCTCACTTTTATCTAATCCCTAAGAAAAGGCACTGCCCTGAATACAGAAACCCATCTGTGCTGAGATGGTTGAATTATGTACAGAAGGCAGGGGATGAATAAATAATGCAGCAGGTTTTAAAGATGGCATCTCTAAAAAAAAAAAAAAGGTAACTATTTTCCCATGATTCATTCAAGCTGTTGGGCTGTTGTGTAAGGATTCAGCAAATTCACTGTACCTTGCCCTCCTGGATGGTGACAACATCCGGCAAACCTCCAAGAACCCGCGCACGATCTGGAAATAAAAGAAGAGTATTTTCCTTTAGTCTCTCAAAAATCAACTGCATCCCAGATTCTGTTTCCTCTCCGGTTCTTTCCTGTTGTCTTATTTACGTACAACTCGCCTGCGATATCTGCATTAGCAGAGAACTGTTCAGCGGTCTCAGCACACCAGCTGGACTTGGAAAACCGCTGAATTCACAGCAACATTACCTGTTAACAGCCGGGGTCAGTCGCGTACAGAGGGCAATTAAAGCGCACACGCTGTGTCCTGCAGAGTTTGCCATCAAATCAGCGTTACTTTGGAGGGCACAAAAGAAACCTGAATTTTCGAGACCTGGCGCTCTAAATATCTAGTGGCGTAAAAAAATGCTTAGTGTCGTTTTGTGTTTCCAAAAGGAAATGAATGACAGCTAATGAAGCGGTGGAGATGACGTTCTAATCTAAATACAAAGGCAGACTTCAGTCTGGGTGACAGCAGCAGAGCTCCAGCGCTGCGGATGCCTGCGGGTGTAAGAGAGGTCGGTCTCTGGTCTGGTTTTAAGCTCAGAGTCCCACAGGAGCCCCCCACAAGTGCAGAGAAGCTGAGCACTCACGGGCTGCGGTGTGCTTATTCCAGAGGATGGCTCTTGCTCGTTGTACGCCTTGCAGAGGAAGGAAACGGCTGCACAGAGCGTTCCCCTCTAACGTATTTGTGCTCTGGAGCACGGAGATAACGACTGAGTGAGACCAGGACCGAGTGACATCAACTAACATGCCGGGGGTAGGAATTATATGTCCCGGGCAGGGCTATTACTGACCCCTTCACACCGTCTCAGATGGGACATGTAGGCATCATGGGACATATCCAAGCCCCACTCTGTTTGGAGCATAGTATCATAGAAACATTTAGGTTGGAAAAGACTTTTAAGATCTTTGAGTGTGCAACCATATATGTCCAGGAGCAGTCAGCTCAGATCTCTCTACACGTTTTTCTCCAATAACTTTTTGAACGCCCTTTCTGCCCTCATTTTCATACAGGCCTGAAAGTCATCTGCCATGGCAGAACTCTTTGATGTGTTACATTTTTTTCCATGCATTTTTCTGTAAACAGGGAGAATATTGAGCATAATAATTCAAGCTGAATTCTAATGACTTATTCCTCAAGTATTTAATATCTACTTTTGTTTCAGTTGCTGTGTCAGAACCGACACACAGGCAAAGGCACGAGGAGGTTCGGGGATCTGTCTGCAAGCAATGCAGAACCTGCTGTGGCTTTTTCACCCGTTTGTGTGTGAACTGCAGAGCCACTTGACATTTTAGAGAGCTCCAAACTAGCCAAGCCATTTCCTCCAGCTTCAAAAACAAAGCGACTTTTGTGCAGGGAACGCGCACGAGAGTTCTCAGAGCTAATGCTGGTTTTTAGAAAAGGCCAACTGGGAATGAGACCAAGAGCCAAGCCTGGACAACATAGGACAACCCACAACAGTGACATGATAAGCTACAGCGTGCCCTGGGGTTAAACTGCTGCAAGGTCACCCTCTCCTTGCTCCTCCTCAGCGTAAGGGCAAACTCGTGTAAGGATGAGCACGAGCACACGCACACGCATTATATGTCACAAACTGCTCATTCAGCTATGGTCAAAGAATAGCCACTTACTTTTCTCTGCGATCGCAGCTTGCCTGGAGTTGGAAGAAACAAAAAAAGTCCAATTTCAGTTAAGGTTTGCTTAAAGTGACTGAAAAATAGCTTATCTTTCTAACTGCCTTGAATCTGCCATGGGAAATCTCTCCTCACTTGGCAATGCTCTTTTTTTCCCCGTTACCCAACCGGTACGTAGGAGTTACACCAAAGCAGTCACATGCCGGACTCCCACATGCTGCGGTAGGACTAGGACTTGTTTCATAGCACGTGGCCACCTCCAGCACAAACCAAATGGTGTTAGTATTTTACGGCTGACATTACCATACCTAGGTGACATAAAACTTACTTTAATCTCTGGAACTCAGCAAAGGCTTCATCAAATGCTTTGTAAAGAGAAAAGGTGATTTTAAAGGTAGGATCAGAGATAAGTCATCACAACCTTAAATTCAAAACGCAGAAATAAATTCAAAATGCAGAAATAAATTTAAAATGCAGAAATAAATCTAAAACGCAGAAATCACTGAAGAAATGTAAGGGATGGATGCATGTGTATTGCTCATTGTATTGCACGTGTACTGTCCAAGCCCTTAAATCCTGAATGGTTCCACTAATAAAGGCCACCTTGTACATGGCAGCTATTGTTGTACATAAGAACGCATAAACACACTTCTCTTTCTTCAAAAAGTTGAGGTTTAAGACAAAGAGACAGCAGGAGAGCAACAGGCTGAAATAATTTCATGAAACAGAGGAAGATACCCACAGTGCCCCACCTAAAGGACAGCTGAAGGCCATGGGCTCCCAAACCTTTTTGTTCGTACATGCCATCTAAAAATGTTTTGACTACAATACATGTGAATTCATTTATGAATTATGTAGATGTTCTACTGAAGTCCTGCTGCCTTCTTCCTACACCCCAGCAGGTCATCTTGCACACACCCCACTTTGGAGGCCGCTGGCTTGCAGAATGAAGCATCATGCTGATGGCCACGAGCAAACCCAACAGCAGACTGTTGTCTCCTTTGTGAACCCAGGCTAAGCTACCACCAGGTGGGAGGTGAACCTCTCCTGCTTTGAAAGGAAATCTCTCTTCTCAGAAAGCGGAGACAAACTACAGAAGGAGCACCATGGAGATGTTTATAAGGTTACTGCCCTCCCACAGAGCTCGACAACCCAAAGCAAAGCTGTTGGGATGAGAATGGCTGAGAATGGAAACTCAGCATGGCAGGAGTTAACCCGCTCCCTGGGATCTAAGAGCTCTCTCAGAGTAAAAGCTTCCAACAGTCAATCCGAACAATTGTAGCTGTTCCCCTAACAGCCCTTCATCGTGCTGAGGAGAAGTCTTGACATCTCTGAAGAATAAGGAGCTCTGTTATATCCGTATATACAGAAATACAGCAGGGAACTAACAGAACAAACTTGTCCCTCACTTCCTCCTCCAAATCTTGCTTGGAAGGCAGGGGCTCAGCAGGAACCCAGCACTACACCTCCTCATCAGCACCACCCAGCATTGCCAGCAGCACAGTGGGGTCTGTAGATAGTGTAGGAACTGGGCTGGCAGGAACTGGGCTGGCAGCTCCACAGGCTAAACCGCAAGCAGGCACTGGGAGTGGGAACAGCCGCTTGCAATTTCATAGAATCACAGAATTGTTTGGGGATGGAAGAGACCTTTCAGCTCATCAAGTCCAACCATTCCCCAGGCACTGCCAGGGCACCACTAACCCATGTCCCTCAGCACCACATCTCCACGGCTTGGAAACCCCTCCAGGGATCATGG
>WTSP01007964.1:58622-73343 GCA_025331215.1 Actenoides lindsayi | reverse complement strand
AATAAAATAAAATAAAATAAAATAAAAATCAAATCATTCTCTCGTCTGGTCTCCAGCATATGCATGAAAGAGAGAACACAGAAAACTCACCCTAAAATAACTTATGTGCCTGTTTTTTTTCTAAAGGCAAAGTCCTTTCCTGTTTACTCATCAGCCACTTTTCACCAGGTACACTATTGATCCTTCAGCTGGCCCACAGTCCAGTACAGCACCTGGGATTGATATATGTGTAAGAAGGAACTAGTGAGCCCTGAACTCAGGGTGTCAGACTTGCTTTATTTTGAATATACGCTGTATCTCCTTTCAGTAGCTTCATCTGAACTTTGTAGGCTTTCACAAAGTTTTGTGCACCAGCAGTAGTTTTTGTTCTTTGGCTTGAAGTGCTTCCAAAAGGCTCCTTCTCTTTAATCTGCCTAAACGCCAACAAGACCAAACTCCTCTTTCACTTTCCTCCTGTGCTCTTTCACCTCTTCTTGGTAGAGGGGTGCAAAGGACAGCTTCACAAAGGACATTTTGCAAATCAGCACCACTGTGATACGCTCTTTGCTGAGGTACAGGGAATTGTGACAAACACAAAAGGCAATATTTCCCTTCTGACATTTCAGAAAATCAGCTTTTGAAATCCTTTTTCAACAGCAGGCCATGAAGTGTGGGCCTAATTTGAAAATTTAACAGCAGGCTAATTTTTTTTTAGCATCAATGTAAACTGAAAATGTAAAGTTAAACTATACTTTTCTCTTTACCGTAATCTGTGTGATGAGTTAAAAAGTTAATCTAGGCTCTCATTTTTTGCCATGAAAAATTGGTTTTTTTTCATATTTTCTTTAAATTTTCTACATTTAGTGCTTGTAAGTGTATCTATCTGTTGGAAAAAAAAAAAAAAAAAAAAGACTTGCTTAAAAGAAGAAAATTAATATATCCATGGTTTTTTATGCTCTCACCAAGAAGCCTGGATTTTGGAGGGATTAAGCAACCAGCTTTAGTTTCTCTCATGGGCTCCTCCCTTATTTTCCCAATGTGTAGACTCAATTCTGTGATTTTCTTAACATAGTGTCCAAAAAAAAAAAAAGGAACATTTGTGAAATATGTACAAAAGCACAGTTTTGTTTCTTCCCCACCCCCCGCCCTGCTTCTGGGAGTTGAATATGTTGTGAAAGTGACCTGTACAAAACAGTATGGGTTTTTTTTATAGGCCAAACAATAACTGCATTATATGACTGTCATAATATTTTACCCTACTTTAATAATTCATCATGTTTTGGTCAACTACCTTTTTCAGAATCTCAGAACTTATGGCACTTTTAAGAAATACAGGTCAAGTTTAATAAATATACCAACTAGAGCCTTACTGAGGGAAAAAAACATTGTACAGGTCATGGCCAGGAGGGGAGGAGATGTTTGAACATGAAGGTGGCTCTTTCATCCCAGGTGAAAACAAAGAACTACAAGAAATGAGGAAGAAAACTACTTGTCCTAAATCATACAAGGTATTTGGGGTACTACTGTTGTACCCAAACATCCTGACACACTGTCTAGAGTCTTATTCTTAAATCCATTCATTGTTTCTTGGGGTTTTTTTTTTTTTTTTTTTTGTTTTTTTAAATTTCATTGTAAAAAACAAAGATAACGCAATATTTCCTCACTACCAACCATAACAAATTACACATTACCTACAAAAATTAACATATGTCAAATATTATGATCTTTTCCAGCTTGTCCATTCTTCAGAACTGTAATGACCATAATTCTTTTTAGGGCATGCTTTTATTCTCCTTTTCTTGGGAGAAAAAGTTAATAATAAATTTAAAAACTCAAATGACATCTCGAACATATCAGTGGCAAAACCTAACATTTTAACTAGATGAGAAGAATAAGAATAAAGGTTAAACATCTGGTTCTCTGGATCTGGGAACATATAATAAAATAAAGGAAAACTAGCATTTTAGGCAGGCAAAATGTACAGAAGTAATTTATAACTATTACTGACCCTCATTCCTTGCATGTCCTTACTTGT
Organism: Actenoides lindsayi; assembly: GCA_025331215.1. NCBI lineage: Eukaryota > Metazoa > Chordata > Aves > Coraciiformes > Alcedinidae > Actenoides > Actenoides lindsayi. The sequence goes on along the minus strand of WTSP01007964.1, from coordinate 71,329 downwards.
TAAATGGAGATACTCTTAACGTTTCAGACAATGGCACAATTATACTAAAAATTGTTTCACAAAAAAAAAAAGGAGGAAAAGATCACATACCACGTACAACCACAACAGCCAGTGGCAGCTTTCCTTGTTCTGGTCTGCAAATTAAATCTAAAACATTCACTTCACCGAGTAACTCAGAGAAAGGTGGGACACAGGAAAGCTTCCCAAGCCTGGGAGAAGGCTCTGCTCTGACTTCCACTGCACACAAACAAGTTCAAGGTCAGCTTCGCTGGCAGATCAGAAGCTGTCCTACTTTTCTGATCCCTTGGTTTTAATGTTCAAGGATGAAATTCAAATACAAAGGGGGAAAGGAGACAGGATATGAGCGTCAGGAGAGTTTTGGGTTTTTTTGGACAGGACAAGCTGCTGAGTTACACCATGTTTTGGTGTCAGGAAACACAGCACCTCCCCAGGTGACAGGCAGACCATCTACTGTCCTGTTATAGAGGAGTAAGATCTGAATGACTATTGTCAGTTATTCAGGCAATGTACACTGATCTCTTCTTTCTGCAGAAATTTAGCCATGGAGCTCTGGCCCTTTGTAGCCATCAGCTTTTTAGGCAGATATTTGGATGAACAATGTGTCTCTTTATACTGTCAGGCATAGGTACTGTACCCAGCCTGGACAGGTCAGTCATAGCAGGAATATTCCTTCTTCCTAACCTAATTTTGCAGAAAACTGCCTCCAATGAAAGGATGTGAAAGATGACAGCCCAGCTGCCCTATCTGTGGCTCAGGTGCAGAGGGGAATATTGATGCTTCCAGAAGGCAACTGGCTGGATGTCCTCAAAGCCCTGCCCGCATTATATGGTTTATATTTTGTACCTAGAGAAGAAAAGGTGAAACTATAACAAAATGTAAACACAAAGGATGTTTTAAGTTCTTTAGTCAACACATCTTGGAAATAGCATGGATCTGTCCTTGCTAATATGTGAGCACAGGTCCTGCTATGTTGTGCTGTTTTTGTCTCAGATAGAGTTTATTTCCTTCATAGTAGCTGGTATGGGGCTGTGCTTGGAATTGTGCTGAAAAATGTGTAGAAAATGCAGTGATGTTTTTGTAATTGCAGAGCACTGCTTGCAGAGTCAAGGCCTTTTCTGCTTCTCACCACACCAGCAAGTAGTCTGGAGTACACAAGAAGTTGGGAGGAGACATGCTGGGATAGCTGACCCCGACGTGATGACCAAAGGGATATTCTAGACCATGTGACATCATGCTTAGCATTTAAAGCTGGGGGAAGAAGAAGGAAGGGGGCACATTTGGAGTTACAGTGCTTGTCTTACCAAGAAACTGTTATGTGTGATGGAGCCCTGCTTTCCTGGGGTCGATGAATTCATCGCTTTGCTTTGTTCGCACAAGGAGCTTTTGCTTTACTTATTAAACTGTCTTTACCTCAACGCTTGAGTTTTCTCTTTTACCTTTCTGATTCTTCCCCTCATCCTGAGGCAGAGGCAGTGAGGAAGTGGCTGTGTGGAGCTTAGTTGATGGCTGAGGTTTAAGCAAGACACAAGTGTGTTTATGATGTGGATCACATCTCCAGGCTATTGACATGACTTCTGAATGAGGAACACAAATTATCTGTCATACTGGGATGTGATTTAAAAGCACCTCTGCACTGTTCTGGTTCAGCCTGTGGTCCCAGCAGTGATACTGCTGTCACTTCTGACAGCAGCCCAACCTGCAGCCCTACTGTGAAAGCCAAGGCTGGGTCTATGCTTCTGCTCTCCCCTCTTTGGGGTGCTGGGGTAAAGAGCTTTGACAGATGGTACTATCCACATCTGGGCATCTCCCTTAGCTTTCCTTCTATATGCACTGGATGTGCCTGTTGTGACTCACTCTGGCTTGGGTGAGGGAGAAGAAATAAATAGCAGGTTTGAAAGTGCTGGTGCCCATGGCATTCAAAGCCTCAGATAGGGGCCCAGGTCTGAGATCTAATTCCCCACTTGCTTATGCTGTTCCTGGGCTTGGACACTGTCTAGTACTGCATCTGGAGCCCACTGTCCTCTGCCACCCAAATGATGAGGCAGGCTTCTTCTCAAGGTTATACACAGCATGGGGGTGGCCAAGCCTGGCCCCTACTAAACACCTCAGTCTTGGGTAGTTCAGCTCTGCCTTACAGCCTGCTTCTTATTCCTTGCTGCCACTAGCAGCAGTTTAAGTGAATTTGGGTCTGGCTCCCATTTTGCAGGCTTTTACATTTCTTCATGAGTAGTGACAAATAATTAAATAAACAGTCATCAGAGATCATTAAGAATTACAATTGAATGCTAAATTTCCAGGCACCTACCCTTTCTTTGGTGACTTCAGTAAAGCTTCTTGGCTTCAGTAAGTACACTGCAGGTGTACATTTAGGCAGAAAGCCCAGCTTCAGTTTCTATGGAGAAGAATATTAACAGCAATTACTTGCACATTATTCTATAAATATCTGCCACAGGTTTCCTGCATGTATTCTCCACTGAAACTCTGGCTTACTGTGGTAGCATCAATGCCTCTGACCTGGGTCATATGTGGCATGTTGATATACTTTAAGACATAGAATCTTGCAGCTAGAATCTGCTAAACCTCCAGCATCAATATGCTGCTCTTGCTGTAGGGAAGATTTGGAGCAATACAGTTGGAAAAAAAAAAAAAAAAAAAAAAAAAAGAAGAATGTTTTTTCCCTCTATCTTATGGTTAGAAAAGGTGTATTTCACATCTGCGATTACCTTCTATGGGATTTTTCAGAAATAGCAGCCCATATGGAAAGGAACACAAAGTACACCACAGAATATTCCCATCATGATATAACGGCCCTGCATGTACATAAAAGATCACATGCCCCTTTGAAAATATTACCTGTGACAGCATTCTGCGTCTTCTGGGGCAGCTTCCACATCTGTAATTTCTACCTATCTTTTTGCTTCCAGGGTCTTGCTGTGTCTGTTTGCAAAGCACAGTTTAACCTAGTGATAGGAAAGAGTCAGGGACGCCAAAGGGGAGCTGCCCACTTTCAGCAGCAGCAGCAGCATACTGGTGCCATCCAGCGGGAGATGGGCTCTCCAGCACGGAAGCAAGCTGTCATGAAGGACTTGAAATTGCCAGTCCTGCTTTCTGAGACCTCTTTCTACCTCCCAGACAGGTACTAAGACTAACAGGGACTCAGCTCCGGATTCACACAAACTCAGGTGATTCTCCATTGCCGCCGGCTGCTCATATATGAGCTGTGTGTCTGAGCTCGAGGACAGTCAGTGGAGTTACTGGGTTTTAACAAGTGATAAAGGTTATTCTAGTGGGGGAACCTATCTGCTCTAAGAAGTGCTTAAACACTTGAGTGTAAAAAAAGAAGAGTAAAAAAAAAAAAAAATACCCCTCTCCCCAATACACATGAACAGGCAGTTCAGAATCAAATGTATTATTTTTTGAGACATCTCTGGTGACATTCACATTGAGATACTGAGCGCCACGTGACATTACAGCCTTTGCTCAACTGTCTCCAAAACCAACTTGTCTGGATACAAGACTAGGTTTCTATCCACCTATTTAACCTACTGTCCAACCTATTATTTTGCAAGAAAATGCAAAAGCAGTGTTGTTCAACCTGTATTTTAAAGGGTAAAATTTTATAAAGTCATTTTCAGTTGGTGGAATAGTTCAAAGCTAGTCATGAACACCTTGCTCCATCCAGCTATGTCAGCCTCATGGCATTAGATCCTGGAAAGCAAGATGAAATGTTTTGTGCTGACCACCATGGTTTATTGCCAAGAACAAGGCTTATCTCATTCATGTCCTTTCTGAAGTCATTATTGTAGTCAGAAGCCTGACCCCGCTAGACGCCTTATGGACTTTCTGATTTACTGCATTACACTCTTGTCTTCCCTTCCCACTCCCTGCAACCTAAGACCTTATCTGGGAAAACAAATGCCTTGAAAACATGGGGCCTGTATTCTCTGTTCCAGCTAAATTCCACTTAAGACTAGAAGGGAGGGTGAAGGATTATTTTAAATCATCTTTAAGCTCTCCATATTTCACAGTAGGTAGAGGGCTAGATTCACTTCTAATAGGAACTAAAGCATCTGAAGGTATTGTGATATAAGACCAGCTATTTTGGCATGCTAACACTCTTCTGGCACACAGGAACAGGCAGAGAGGGTCTTTGGCTTCTCTGTCATAACACATAACTCTAAGGTTAAAAGAACACAGAAAAAAATACACCTGCTAAGGATATTTATTTTACTCCTTACTTATTCCTCTTTACAGTCTTCAGAGAATCCTTCTGCTGTGGGGGTTATAGTAGAAATAAAGGCTGGCTTAATTGTATTTACGGTGTTCTTAAGGAATAAATAATGTTATCTGCAACTCAGATATCTGAAAGTGCCCTCTCTAAGGAGTCAGACAGGCAGGATCCCTTACACAGAGCAGTCCAAGATCATATAAAAGCAAGATAATTTGTATACAGTACAGAAGAATGCAGCTATGAGCTTAGGAAAATACTCCTCATGCAATGCAGATAATGAAAAAGACATTCCTTCCTTTTCTGCAGTCCTGAGAGATGTACCCTGACCACCTCTCTGTGTGCCTGCAAAGGCAACGCAAAACCACCAGTTCTGTGGCTATGTACATCCCTCTAACCTCACTCATGGGTGCTGCTCTTCACCTCTATCACCTAACACAGAACTATCTCCTGCCTACATGGTTTTCCACTGCAAAAAAAGTGAAAAAAAGCTAAGACCCCTGCACACAGCCCTACCTTCTTCAAAAGGTGCATGCTACTCGTTAGTAGTTAAAGAAAATATTTCTAATACCTTGCAGTTAGGAGAGTCAGACAGATCTTGCCAAAGTCCAAGTTTAGCTCCAGTTAGAGAGGCTCCTCAAAAGAGGAAAAATGTGTAGGAGAATCTATGCAGGGGAATCTGCTCATACCCACACACAATGTTGTGCTTTGTATGGGATAACAGAAGACTAAGATACTTGGGATATAATCTTGTGGAAGGGTAGTGGCATAAGAAATGTTTGGGTTTTTTTGGTTTTTTGCTGTTTTGTTTTGGTTTTTTTTGAGAAAAGGAATCATCAGCAATACAGAACCTCAGGTTAAAAGTCATGAAACACAAAAGCAAAACTTTGAGGCTGGAGCTGTGTTTCGATCATGCCATCCCACCACTTTTTGTGGTAGTGTGCAAGTGAGGATGCCCAGGGTGCCCTGGTAGAAGCTCATCATCCCTGCCTCAGTGAAAGGAGAGGAGGGAGATTTTCCCAGAGCAACTCTGAGGTGTATATGTGTGGGTGTACATGTGGAGGTGAAGGAATTGAGGATAAGGAGGAAAAAAGCAGATACAGATCTTCATCCAATGCAGTCATTAAAGAGGATCATCTTCCTCCTCCCTCTTTGCTTTCCAGCAATAGTGGTCAGAACTAGCCTAATTTCTGGTTTCCTTGGAAATGCTGTATTGATCATGTTTATTGTAACAGCTGAAGTGCAAATAATATAACTAAAGAAAAGCCTACGAACAAAGAGATTTTGCTAGTTTGGAGGGAGTTAAGAGACATGTGCATATGTAGGTTTATATGCATGTGCATGTGACTGCATGTATCTCTCTGCAGACATGCACTTATTTTATGGAGTTTTCCTGAGGTTAGTTTTCTTGTGACTGTGCAATATCTGAAAAGAACAGAAGGTGGCATGTTTTCAACATTTTCATGCAGCAAAGAAGTACAGTATAACAAATGCAGGAAAGCACCACAGTAAAAGGAAAACAAGAGGGTAATAAGGCAAAAGGATACAGAAGAATACAGCTAAGTCCAGATCATAAGCAATTTGATATATCTCTGCTGTTAATGACTGCATTAACACGGAAGGCTCTTTATTTTCTCTATTTTTGCAATATAATTCAATGAAGCCTTAAAGGCAGATTGTACTAGACTCTGAAAAACGTCTAGTCAGTTGTGATGCATTTAATTTCCAGTACTTTCACTTTTTATGAAAACTGCAAAATGCAGGTATGTATTTTCCTTTTTTCCCCCCTATTTATTTATTTATTTATTTATTTTTCCCTAATGCTAAAATTCACAGTGTGACTAGTTTATCAAGATGCGTATCAGGAAGATAAATGTGTCCCTGACAGTTTCCCTTTAAAGTCCAGGTACATGGGAGATTGCAACAGGCAAAAAGGAGAATGAATTTATACTTGCCAGAAAATTATGAAGCAAAAATCCAAAAGAAAGAAATTGGAGAAGATGACAGAACTGTTTGCTCTCAAGACATTAAATTAAGATCTTTCTGAATATTCACCCCGACTTTGTGAAACTGTTACCACAAAAAGATACCTTTTAATCTGCAGGCACCCTCTTGGCCTGCCTACTTTTCTGTAAAGTACACATTTATCTCTTTAATCTATTTTAAGCAACAGGTTCACCTCACTCTGTGTGACAGCGGCACAAAAAAGACCTGTTTGCAGCCAGTGTTGGGGACTCACCAGGTAGGATTCTCCTTGCTCCTTGAGCTCTCCTTTTCAGTTTATTCCACGACCAATTGCCACAGTCTGTTTAATGAGAAGCAGACTGAAAATTAGGTTTGCGTGGTCCGGAGGGATGGCGAGGTCTGGTCTGAGCTAGACCAAAGTGATTTCTCCCACCCCGGCCGGGGGTGCCAGGAGCCAGCGGGCCGTGAAGGCCCATGTCCATGGGCACTCACGTGGCAATAAAGAGGCACCTTTGTTGCCCCTTTGAGAAATCTTGGACTGTGTCTGACAGCAGACGGCTTTCCTTTGTTTAGCAGCCAAATTCCCTCATTCCCTGGGCAGCTGATTAGCTTTTCATTTCATACCTTCACCAAAAGAAAAAAAGACTTTCTCAAAAATGTCTGGGGGACCAGGGAGAGAGGCCTCACGTGGCTCAGATGCTGGCTGCATCCCCTGTCACTGGTGCTGGGAGGTACATGCTTGCTGACTGAGCCTACTGCCTTCCCCCTGCCTGGGGGCATTTCCAGGCCACTCGGCTAATGAGCAACCAAAACCAGCACACAGCAGTAGCAGAAGGGGAGCTGAGAGACCAGCAGTGCAAGGAGAAGCTGCTTCTCTGTCTATCCTTTTCCAGCTCCCAGGCCATGGGCATGAGGGAGGGGGAAATCCAACATCTTGACATAAAATAAATACAAGAGGCACTGAAATGTGGACTTCTGGAGAACTTCTGTAATTTAACTTCTCTTTTTCTCAGTGTATTTACTTGTTGCTCTCCAAACACAAGGTATTTTGGAGGGATGGTTGTGCTGCTCCCTAGCATCCTGCAGCAGACCTGGACTGAAAAGCTCAAGCTGGAACTAGAGATTGCAGCAGTTGGTCCCAGAAGCTGCAACCACTGAAGTGACCATCTAGGGGACAGTCCTGACTGCCACTAGTTTGCTTATTTTGGACTCCAGCAGAGTGTATCAAATCAATCTTTCTGACCTCAAGCACAGCGAAGTGTTTTGGTTTTGTGTCTGGCTGCTGTGCAAAGGTATCTTGAATTCTGCTTCCGAGCTTGTACACTTCATCCTTGTGATCTTATATCAGGAATTATGTATAAATAATAAAACATAATTGTATGACATAATATAAAAATAAAACCACGCATAAAAAGTGTACTATTTACATGTATTGATATCTATTACATACTACATAAAATGCACAAATATGTATAACTGTCCATAAAGTTTAAAATATATATTACATCATAAAATCTATATAAAATTCAGATAATAATAAAAACATATTCCCTCTGTGTGTTCTTGTGTGCACTCACATGTACTTGTTGCAGTCATGCTTTGAAACCAATCATTTTGTTGGGAGAATAAAACTTCTCAGCCACTTCATGAGGAGGCTAGGATAACACATATTACCACAGCTGACAGTTCCAGATGGGAACTGCAAGCAAAGCCTAAATACTGCAAGAATTTTTTTGAATTGTTGGCATCACAGTTACCATTCATAATGATGTTATAGAGGTCAAATGTACAGTTCCTGAGGAAACTGAAATTTCCTGGGGGAGAAATATCTCCCCAGTACCTCCATTTTGAGAGCCAAACTGGAAAGGAAAATCCAAGCTGTAGTGCATGAAGCCAAAAGAGCTCAGACAGAAGCTCTTATTGTTCGTCCTGTTTTGAGTGCAGTGTTGCAGGGTAGGAAAACCACCAGAGCTGAGGAAATAGTAATAAATGTGTGCAGCAACGGTTGCTGAAGGTGCACACACAAACCTCTTCAGTCTAACATCTGGTAATGGAGTCTGAATTTGCTGGACCAGCTGTCTAACTATACAATTAGTTCAGAGAAACCCTGTCACCAAGAGAAAGCAGTTATTAAATCACTCACATTTAGCCCAGCTACATAAAAGCAAGAAGAGGGTTCTGCCTCTGAAACTTTTTTTTTTTTTTTTTTTTTTTTTTAAGATGCCAGTCTGCTTTAAAACATTGAAGTTAGCAGTGAAGTTGAAGGCACACACCACTCTGGGTACTTCCCACAGGCAAGTGGAGATTCCAGTGCACAGCCTACTGTGTAGAGAATCACTGCCAATGAGCCAAGCTTTCCCGTAACTGAACGTGGCATGTAGATCCTTAATCAGCAGTGAGGATAGCACTCCTCTGTTGCACTTCTGTTCATCAACTTTTAGACTTCTGTGCCCACCATGATATAGTCCACAAATGGGTTTTTTTTGGACCATATTACTAAAGTTCACGTATGTTAGGATCTGAGTGGAATTTAGGTAAACACGGTCTGCTAAGACTTTTGCCTGGAAGATGTGACATATATAAGAACATTCTTCATGTGGCACGAAGACTTAGTGGTTGACATTACAATCTGAGAAGGAAGAAGTCTCCCAGGGTGCAGAGGAGCCCCAAGAGTGTCATTGAATGATCAGCCAGATCCTACTCCAGACCCTGTTTCACAGACTTGACAATACTGAGGACTAGCTCCTGTGAGGCACATCATAGCCTGATGTATTGAAATCCAAGTGTCTTGCCAAGAAATGGAAGAGAAGCCCAGCTCCATCCCCATGAGCTACTACTTTTAAATAACTGGTGTTTATGTTTCTTTCTTGCCAGGATCATTTTGGTGCCATTAGAAACAGAAGAAAAAAAATATCAGTGAAAGAGACACTTGATAGTCCAAGAAATATTCTTTTAACCTTTTGTTACAACCAGCAGAGTAAATGGAGAATGTTTGTAAGGTAAATAAAACCATCAACGGTATCTTTTACCTCTGCCCTCACTTTGCTCTCTCCAGATGCTTTACCTCATTCTGGTCCAGCTCATATGCCTTCACAGGATATGCACCAGGAAAAGGCTATAGACTCATGGAACCATTTCAATCAGTCCTCAGCAGGAGGTCTTGGCCGATGTGAGGTTCAGGTAAGCCAGTTGTTAGAGACCAGGAGTGCTGATAAATGGAAACTTTCATTCTCTCTTATCCCAAGAGAAAAACCCAACACATTATGGTTTTTGTATTTTATATTACCAGTTCCTAGCCTGGGACTGGCAGCTCTTCATACAACTGTTAGGGCATGAGAATGGCTCTTCTGGGTGGGATGATCTGCCTCTGACAGTGCCCAGTAGTGGAGTTGTAGGGAAGAGAAAGGAAAGAGAAGATGAACAACTTGATTTTTCTCTTGAATCCTCCCAGCTTTTTCTAGTCAGGGCTTTCTGAACTAGGTGTTGAAGCACATAGCTAACTGTAATGGACTCTTCTTTCATGAATTTCACTTCTGTTTCAGTTTGGCATACACAACATCCTTCAGTAATGAGTCTTGCAATTTTAATTTTAGATTGGATAATTAGGTATTGCCTACTTTGTTTCATTCTCATAAAAAGCAAACTTTGTTGGGTGGAACCTCTCTAAAATATTACAGGAAACAGTGAATTACTGTTCCCTACTCACCATCTCTGTAACATTCAGGATTTAATGCACCTCTATTACACTCTCTCTTGGGCATTTCTTTCTGAGGCTGAAAAGTAGAAAAAAGTCTCATCAGTTTAATGGGGAAGGCATTCCTTACCTTTTGTCATTCTTTTTGTCATTTCCTGTCTCATTTCCATTATGCACTTTTTTTTTTTGGAAGGGAAGGCAAGAAGGAGAAAAGCAGTGATTACTATATTATTAAAGAGGTAAGTACATCATGTACTTATCCAGAATGCTTCCTCTTGTCTTCCATGGTAACTGAGTTAGAGCTTTTGCTACAAAAATGGTCAAAAGATGTTAGAGATAACAATTTCATCAGTTGCATGTGATATTCCAGTTGCACTAGTTTAACTGGTTCACTTCAACTTGTGCAGATACAGATTCTTGCTTCACATGTAAACTTACTCTCAGGAAAATCTGTATCATGAAAATGCAGGTAACAGAAGACAGCAGGAATCCAGTATATGCTTGAGCATTGGCCATGAAATGAAACAAGATGCAGCATTTAAGAATCTTCTCTTCAACTGTTCCCTTCCCTTCCTTCAAGTTGTTCCCTTCACTTTTTTTTTTTTTTTACTGGAAGTCAGTGGTTACTTACCAAAGCAGCAGTAGTGAAATGTAGATTCTGAATGGATTATCTTTTGAGATAAATAACAAGAAAACCCAAACTCAAACAGCCAATCGCTTCAGATTAATTTACTGAAAAGTTTTCAAAGCTAAAGCACACAGTGTAAGAGATGAATTATTTTGGGGTGGGAGCTGAGTCATTCCTTCAAAAGACAGTGAGGATGCATTAGAAAACCCTGACTCCTATAAACACTGAAATATAACCATGGTTGGGCTATTAAGAGAAAGTCATCCTGGACCTGCCGGAGCATGCACAGATACCTCAGTAGTATCAAAATTCCATAAAATGCCAAAACAAACAGGGATGTGACTTGATCACTGTGGACAATCTTGGAGTAGGAAACGAATGCCCTTTGATTTATTGATAGTTTTATAGTCCTGTGGCCAGATTCTTCAGTCATTTACATCATATATAGCTATTTATACTGGAGCAGGACAGAAACACTTCCAACACTGATTTGCTCTGGCCGAAATCACAACAGGAAGCTCACAGATATACACTGGATGGTTCAGCTCAGTGTAACTGCTAAGAGTATAATCCAATGAGAAAGTTTAGGTAGTGGAAGGGAACAGACATAGCAAAGCAGGAATTGGCAAATACACTGTGTCACTCATGTAATGAGCCATTTGACAGTGAAGAAGGTGGGTGCTTGCTTAAGTTCACACAGAAATCAGAGGCCAATGCTCTCCAGTTTACAAAGGGTGGGGTAAGAAATGTTCAGAGTTGCTTTTTCTTTCTGCATCATTGTGTGTGTGTATATATATATATATAAATGTTGAAAAAAACCAGTCTGACCATAAATTTCTATACCTCATATATTTCTAACAGAGACATTTGTCACTGGGAAAAAAAAATCTAATGAGCTGGCACAAGAAAGAATTTGGCATCAGTGCTGCAGGAACAAGAGAACTGCTTCCTGCAGGCTTGTCAATGTCTAGTACAATAAATGCTGCCAGCACACAGGAACACAGCAATACAACCTGCAAAGGCCTTGCAGATACCTAAAGATTTCTCATGTTCTAGAAGTGACAGAAAAATCCATCTCTGAGCCATGAGTGCAACCACACTGATTAAAAAACAACCCCTGTGATTAAAACTTCATGACCAGAAAACAGTCAGGTCAGGAACAAAGCAGTGAGATTTACTGCAAACACAGGAGTGAGTTCATGTTCTCCCACTGATGTGACAAATTAGTTTGCCTTAACACTGCATTACTGACCCCTCTCCACAGTGTGATATTCACACCCAAATTTTAGATCAGTAACCAAAACAGAAGTAGTTTTATTTTTTTCCTGATACAAATGTCAAATATCACAACCACAGACATAAGCAAAAAATTGTTCCAAATAAATATGCATGGAAAGATTTTTGACAGCTTGGTAACAAATTTAAGCACAGTAATTATTGTATAAATGGTTTAACAAATGGTATTACTGCTATCAGAATAAGTATCTCCAGGGAAAGAGTATCGAATACATAATCTGGAAATAGATTAAATATATATATAAAATATACTCAGTTTATTGCATGGATAGATAAATATTAACATATTTGTGCACATAACTGGGAACGAGGCACTTATTCAGGTTAGTATAAACAAGGCGACTTGTTAAGTAGAAAGGAAAATGTTAATAAGCTTCCAAAATGTCTTGCTGAAATCTAAACCCTTAAAGCCATAACAAAAAAGGCGTGCTGTTACAGATGCATTTATAGTTCACTGAATTGTAAGAAATCCAGTTTCTTAAGAATGGGACAAATCCAGCAGGCCTTAAATGAAAAACACTGGGATTTTTTATCCAGTCAGAGAGGACTTTGATATCTTGCTCATGAATCTTACTCATGCTTGTCCAGCTTTTCAGTGTTTGCTTTGTGTTTTTCTTTGTTATTAAGAGTTTGCACTATTATTCTATATATTGTTAGAAAAACATTAGTCTGATAATCCCCATCAACCTAAACATTTTAGAGTTGTAATCAGACATTGCTCAAAGCAGTGATCAAGTTGTTCACCAGGCTAAATATTTGGCTTGTAGAACACACGTTTTTTGATATGATTTTATATAAAGAAGTAATAATTAGAAAAAGATTTTGCCTGTAAACAACTTTAATGATATTTCGGTCTGTTAATATTCAAAAGCAGA